>WNWK01024014.1:0-30307 GCA_009830355.1 Cherax destructor | reverse complement strand
TAGGGTGGGGACAGGGGGCCTGATAAGTGGTGTGGTGCTAGAGTGTATGGGTGTCGTGGGTTGTTTGTGATATGAGGCCCGCTGAGGGTACTTCCAGTGTGTGTGTTTGTACTGCTTGGTCTTGGTGTCCTCCGTATCTCGCTGTCTCCCCTCCCTCCTCTCTTCTCCTTCTTATCTTCTCCCTCTGGGCCTCCCTTTCTTCCTGCGTTCTGTCCCGATCTAGGTATACATTCCGGTACCCCTGGTTCGTCCTCAGCCGAGCTTTCTCTTGCAGGATCATGGTGCGGGCTGATTCTGCCTTGAATATTACCTTGAGGGGTCGATTTCTTCCCTTTGTGTACCACCCGATTCTCCCAAAATTTGTCACTTGGGATGAGTCTCCCCCTATTGCTAGCATGATACCATCGATCTTTTCTTTTTCCTCCTGTTTCCTACTGCCGTGGGTGTCCCCTTCGACTTCCTTTAGGCCATAGATAAAGATCGATTTCTCCCTTTCCTCCTCCCACTGTGTCTCCCATTGCCTTGTCAAAGGTGCATTAGCCTCTCCCGGTGCTGTCATGGACGTATTCCCCGTGTTCCTTTGTATGTCCGGTCTGCTCATACGTCATTGTCTGCTGCAGTGTGTTGTTGGGGTCTCCGTGTTTAGCGTGTCTGCTGCTTTGTCTACCCTCTCATGTGTTGTTTCTGTGCTCACATTCGTTGTTCCTGTTCTTCTTGACCTTGGCTGTGTGTGTGTGTGTGTGTGTGTACTAGATGGTACAGCCCAAAACAGTTACTGAAACAATAAGTGTATTTAAACTGACATCAAAGACTTTATGAACAATTATTTATATTATAATAATAATAATAGACTGACTGACCTTCGTCAAGAAAAACATAAAAACAATGACAAACAAAACTTGATCAAAGGAACACAAGTAAACTGCTTGTAAACCTCTACCTTATCGGGGACTCCCTCATAATAAAAATAATGAGACACAAATGTAATACAATTCCATCCTTCATTGAAAGCGTTTCGTGCATGCAGTAGGATTAACAAAGCGAAACGTTGTCCATAGAAGGTTGCATTATACTACTGTGTCTCTGTTTTTCATCGTGTCAGTATTTTATTCTATTTGTCTACTTAATCTTCTATTTGTTTTAGATTAGTTTTGTATTTCTAATATACTGATTCTCTTCTATAATTAACTGCAAGTTTTACTGGTGTTAGATTTTCCACTGCCCTTACTCAGGGTGCGACCTGGCCAGGTAATAACCTCTACTCAGGGTGCGACCTGGCCAGGTAATAACCTCTACTCAGGGTGCGACCTGCCAGGTAATGACCTCTACTCAGGTTGCGACCTGGCCAGGTAATGACCTGTACTCAGGTTGCGACCTAGCCAGGTAATGACCTGTACTCAGGGTGCGACCTGGCCAGGTAATGACCTGTACTCAGGGTGCGACCTGCCAGGTAATGATCTGTACTCAGGGTGCGACCTGGCCAGGTAATGACCTGTACTCAGGGTGCGACCTGGCAGGTAATGACCTGTACTCAGGGTGCGACCTGGCTAGGTAATGACCTGTACTCAGGGTGCGACCTAGCCAGGTAATGACCTGTACTCAGGGTGCGACCTGGCAGGTAATGACCTGTACTCAGGGTGCGACCTGGCAGGTAATGACCTGTACTCAGGGTGCGACCAGGCCAGGTAATGACCTGTACTCAGGGTGCGCCGGCCAGGTAATGACCTGTACTCAGGGTGCGTCCTGGCCAGGTAATGACCTGTACTCAGGGTGCGACCTGCCAGGTAATGACCTGTACTCAGGGTGCGACCTGGCCAGGTAATGACCTGTACTCAGGGTGCGACCTAGCCAGGTAAGACCTTACTCAGGGTGCGACCTAGCCAGGTAAAGACCTGTACTCAGGGTGCGACCTGGCCAGGTAATGACCTATACTCAGGGTGCGACCTGGCCAGGTAATGACCTGTACTCAGGGTGCGACCTGGCCAGGTAATGACCTGTACTCAGGGTGCGACCTGACCAGGTAATGACCTGTACTCAGGGTGCGACCTGGCCAGCAGCTCCTGCCCTACACACCCATAAATTTACATAATTTTAACAAACTTTTTGACGAGGATCCTAAACCACTTGTTGACACCGTCTTCCCTCTCACTGTGCCTAGCAAGTGAACTAACACCTGCACATTCCCTCTCACTGTTCCTAGCAAGTGAACTAACACCTGCACATTCCCTCTCACTGTTCCTAGCAAGTGAACTAACACCTGCACATTCCCTCTCACTGTTCCTAGCAAGTGAACTAACACCTGCACATTCCCTCTCACTGTTCCTAGCAAGTGAACTAACACCTGCACATTCCCTCTCACTGTTCCTAGCAAGTGAACTAACACCTGCACATTCCCTCTCACTGTTCCTAGCAAGTGAACTAACACCTGCACATTCCCTCTCACTGTTCCTAGCAAGTGAACTAACACCTGCACATTCCCTCTCACTGTTCCTAGCAAGTGAACTAACACCTGCACATTCCTCTCACTGTTCCTAGCAAGTGAACTAACACCTGCACATTCCCTCTCACTGTTCCTAGCAAGTGAACTAACACCTGCACATTCCCTCTCACTGTTCCTAGCAAGTGAACTAACACCTGCACATTCCCTCTCACTGTTCCTAGCAAGTGAACTAACACCTGCACATTCCTCTCACTGTTCCTAGCAAGTGAACTAACACCTGACATTCCTCTCACTGTTCCTAGCAAGTGAACTAACACCTGCACATTCCTCTCACTGTTCCTAGCAAGTGAACTAACACCTGCACATTCCCTCTCACTGTTCCTAGCAAGTGAACTAACACCTGCACATTCCCTCTCACTGTTCCTAGCAAGTGAACTAACACCTGTACATTCCCTCTCACTGTTCCTAGCAAGTGAACTAACACCTGTACATTCCCTCTCACTGTTCCTAGCAAGTGAACTAACACCTGCACATTCCCTCTCACTGTTCCTAGCAAGTGAACTAACACCTGCACATTCCTCTCACTGTTCCTAGCAAGTGAACTAACACCTGCACATTCCCTCTCACTGTTCCTAGCAAGTGAACTAACACCTGCACATTCCCTCTCACTGTTCCTAGCAAGTGAACTAACACCTGCACATTCCCTCTCACTGTTCCTAGCAAGTGAACTAACACCTGCACATTCCCTCTCACTGTTCCTAGCAAGTGAACTAACACCTGCACATTCCCTCTCACTGTTCCTAGCAAGTGAACTAACACCTGCACATTCCCTCTCACTGTTCCTAGCAAGTGAACTAACACCTGCACATTCCTCTCACTGTTCCTAGCAAGTGAACTAACACCTGCACATTCCCTCTCACTGTTCCTAGCAAGTGAACTAACACCTGCACATTCCCTCTCACTGTTCCTAGCAAGTGAACTAACACCTGCACATTCCTCTCACTGTGCCTAGCAAGTGAACTAACACCTGCACATTCCTCTCACTGTTCCTAGCAAGTGAACTAACACCTGCACATTCCCTCTCACTGTTCCTAGCAAGTGAACTAACACCTGCACATTCCTCTCACTGTTCCTAGCAAGTGAACTAACACCTGCACATTCCCTCTCACTGTTCCTAGCAAGTGAACTAACACCTGCACATTCCCTCTCACTGTTCCTAGCAAGTGAACTAACACCTGCACATTCCCTCTCACTGTACCTAGCAAGTGAACTAACACCTGCACATTCCCTCTCACTGTTCCTAGCAAGTGAACTAACACCTGCACATTCCCTCTCACTGTTCCTAGCAAGTGAACTAACACCTGCACATTCCCTCTCACTGTTCCTAGCAAGTGAACTAACACCTGCACATTCCCTCTCACTGTTCCTAGCAAGTGAACTAACACCTGCACATTCCCTCTCACTGTTCCTAGCAAGTGAACTAACACCTGCACATTCCCTCTCACTGTTCCTAGCAAGTGAACTAACACCTGCACATTCCCTCTCACTGTTCCTAGCAAGTGAACTAACACCTGCACATTCCTCTCACTGTTCCTAGCAAGTGAACTAACACCTGCACATTCCTCTCACTGTTCCTAGCAAGTGAACTAACACCTGCACATTCCCTCTCACTGATCCTAGCAAGTGAACTAACACCTGCACATTCCCTCTCACTGTTCCTAGGAAGTAAACTAACACCTGCAGATTCCCCGTCACTGTTCCTAGCAAGTGAACTAACACCTGTACATTCCCCGTCACTGTTCCTAGCAAGTGAACTAACACCTGTGCCTAGCACATTCCCCCTCACTGTTCCTAGCAAGTGAACTAACACCTGCACATTCCCTCTCACTGTTCCTAGGAATTAAACTAACACCTGCACATTCCCCGTCACTGTTCCTAGCAAGTGAACTAACACCTGTACATTCCCCGTCACTGTTCCTAGCAAGTGAACTAACACCTGTGCCTAGCACATTCCCCCTCACTGTTCCTAGCAAGTGAACTAACACCTGTACATTCCCTCTCACTGTTCCTAGCAAGTAAACTAACACCTGCACATTCCCCCTCACGGTTCCTAGCAAGTGAACTAACACCTGCACATTCCCTCTCAGAAGCTTCTACAAAATATTATTTAATTAATCCTAGCCCAGCTAATAAAGGTTTTAAATAACACTCCTACTGTAATTTTGACGTCAGTAAATTTAGGACAGGTCATAATAAGATGTAGGTGTAATGATGTTGTCTTCCCAGTTAACAGTATAAACAACTCAGCTACTGTCAGTATACCACAAAAAAGATAGATGAGTTTTGACTCACGAAATCGTAATGACACGATTGCAAACAAACCATACCACGGGTGGAGTTAGAACCCGCGATCAGAGAGTCTCAAAACTCCAGACCGTCGCCACCAACTCTCTGATCGCGGGTTCTAACCCCACTCGTGGTATGGTGTATAGATGTATTTTCGTTGCTCTTAGGTATGCGAGAAAGGTATGACGGTATCCCATCAGCCCTCCCCCCATCATTACCTTACCTTCCTGCTTATAAAAGACAGTACAAAGTGCGGCATACCTTACTAACGCAGTTAAATATCAATAACAATGTTTTGGAAGCAATCAGAAGAGGTATTCACAAAGTATCGAATGGAGACTCATATCCTAATTTCCTCCTTATAAACTGGATTTTGGTACCAACACATTCCAAAACGAATTTGAATCTCCACTAAGGAAGACGCACAACTTTGAAAGTATGAAATCAATCAGAAGAAGCATTCTGTGATTATCATACAGAGACCAGCATCACACAGTACACCAGCTTGAAGAAACTCACAAGTCTCAGTCTCAAGTTGTCGACTTTGATGGTTTGCAGACGATCCAATAAGACATTAAAAAAAATCGTATGACCGATATTTAAGTGTTTCAACTTCCACACAGCAACATTATTACACCAAATTAAAATAAAATAAATAATTATTTATGACTACAGTTCTGAAGGTAGTATATATGAAAGACCGAAATTTTTTTAGCAAGTGGCTTGGGCAGTAGAGTGCCGAAAATAAACATCACTCTCCACTAGTGCCAAGAAGTGCCACTCACCCAGACTGGGCAACTAATGTAAGAAAGGTAATTTGATAACTGTTGGGGGCAATTTGAGAGGAAGGTGGATAGTTGAAGGATCGAGCACCACACAACATTTAGAGAGGAAGGTGGATAGGTGAAGGATCGTGGAACACATTTATTATTACTCTTACATTAATGGTTTACAAACTGACAAAATGACAACTTAAATACGTATAACTCACGAAATCGTAATGACACGATTGCAAACAAACCATACCACGGGTGGGGTTCGAACCCGCGGTCAGAGAGTCTCAAAACTCCAGACCCTCGCGTAAGCCACTGGGCCACCTAGCTTCAATAAGATTCATCCATTTAGGTATATTTCTACGGCTTTGAGGGGAGACTTGAGCTAGAGTTCGTCACAGTCATGCTAGCGGGAGATTCGTCTGTTAAAAACTTGCATTTGTGGACACAGTGGTGCCTATGCTAATCTTCCTATGGTGTAGAAATATACCTAGTTGGATGAATATTATTGAAGCTAGGTGGCCCAGTGGCTTACGCGACGGTCTGGAGTTTTGAGACTTTCTGACCGCGGGTTCGAACCCCACCCTTATTATGGTTTAAATATGTATATTATGTTGTGAAGAAGCTGAGGTGTTGCACATGTGTCTTACTCATCAAGTTAATATTATACAAAATGAGGGTCCCTGGTGAGTAAATAACAATAATAACAACATACACTATATCAAGCAATCTTAGTGAGATAAGGATTAAGTAGCAGCGGCCTGAGTTGAGTCACCTGGAAGTGTTTATTGAATCTGAACGTTTTTGTTTCATGTGATCTACGTTAGAATTCTGACTTTCGAGTCAATATTACTTCTTGCTCTAGCTATAGGAGGGTCAGGGAAGAGTGAGGAATTTTCGTGTTGTGAGTCTTGCATGAGATATTATAACTGACGTCTTGCATGAGATATTATCACTGACGTCTTGCATGAGATATTATAACTGACGTCTTGTATGAGATATTATAACTGACGTCTTGCATGAGATATTATAACTGACGTCTTGTATGAGATATTATAACTGGCAAACATGGCAACTGTCATACAGGAACATATTCCTGAAGGTGGTGGAAATAATGAAAGTTTTCCTACATTTAAAAGTAAGCAAAGAAACAGTGAGAGAGGACTAGGGCGCCGACGTAGTCAGGCTCACATGACTCGTAGACAATGTATATCCTAGGTGCTCACATGACTCGTAGACAATGTATATCCTAGGTGCTCACAGGATGTGTCAAGCCTTTCTTCAAAGGAAGAATGTGTTAGGCTGAACTTACCCGACAATACCCTGCTGCCTGCTAAGTGTGCAGGGTTAATGGAAGCAGTAAACAAACTTCCTAAGACAAGGATCCTATTTAGCAATAATTCACACAACTATATGTTTGTAGAACAGGAGGATGATGTTGTGATCAGTGATCTGCTTAATACAACTCATGGAAGCAGTAAAACTGCTCTGCAATCCATCACAATATCAGTACTTCAAAAAATGGGTCAGTATCACAATCTTTGGATACCTTCTCTACATAGACTCTTCTTATTGAACTCAAAGTGAACACATCATTAGACCCAAAAGACTTAGAGGAAGGTCTCGAATTATTGCCAGTTGGTTGTTTGTTTAATAAATGTTGTTGTTGTTGTTGTTAGGAAACTAAAAACAACAACTATTAAAACAAACAACTTCACCAAACCTCTGTTTATTTATCAAGGTTTATAAATCTCTCTCAGTATATTTATCTACGTATGTATTATATATATATATATATATATATATATATATATATATATATATATATATATATATATATATATATATATATATATATATATATATATATATATATATATATATATATATATATATATATATATATATATATATATATATATATATCTTTACAATTAACTGCCTTGATATTATCTGCCTGTTTATTTATCTATTCGTCTATTTTTATATTTATCTATATATCATTTCATTTACCTGTCTATTTTAATTTTTATAAGTGTATTTATGTAGCTGCTATATGCAGGGTTTTAAATATACACATTCTCTCACATTACCGTCGTGCACACGGTAAACTTTCTCAGCTGACATTTCAGTAACTCATTTCACGTCAACACACTCCACCTGCTCTCTAGACCTCAAGATACCGTCCAGCACTCATGTACCTCACACACACACACACACACACACACACACACACATACACACACACACACACACACACACGGGGGGCCAGGAGCTATGTCTCGACCCCTGCAACCACAACTAGGTGAGTACACGCACACGCACACGCACACACACACACATGGACTAACAACACTGGAGGAAAGAAGGGTCAGAGGAGACATGATAACGACATACAAAATACTGCCGGGAATCGACAAGGTAGACAGTGACAAGATGTTCCAGAGAGGGAACACAAAAACAAGGGGACACAACTGGAAGCTGAAGACTCAGATGAGTCAAAGGGATGTTAGGAAGCACCTCTTCAGCCATAGAATAGTTAGGAAGTGGAATAGTCTAGCGAACGATATAGTGGAGGCGGGAACCATACATAGTTTTAAGACAAGGTATGATAAAGCTCATGGAGCAGGGAGAGCAGAGACCCAGTATCGGACAGCGAAGAAGCGGGGCCAGGAGCTGAGTCTCGACCCCTGCAACCACAATTAGGTGAGTACAATTAGGTGAATTAGGTGAGTACACATGTGGTGATGCTTTATTTACAGGGAGCAAAGTCAGGGTATTTTTCCAGAATGGTCTGTAATATACCACTGTGGATAAAATACTTTGACATCTTGAACATTTCTGAGCGAGTTGTCTCTGATTTCATTAATTTTATCGCACTCCAGTACATAATGACGCAGGGTGTGACAATAATCCAACTGGCAAAGTTTACATTTCGTTTGGTCTACATCTGGTGGTGGTGATTTAACCTGCCAAAGATACTTGTAACCCAGCCGGAGGCGGGCGGTAGTGACATCCAAGAGTCTGCTTATTTTGTTGGATGCACCATAGACATGGGGCTCCTCCTGCATGATAGAATGATGATAGATAGACTGACTGGTGTCAATCTCGCTGAGTATAAAGTCAATACAATTCAGTTGAAGTTCTTTTCGTATTATTGTTCTCAAACTGCTAACTGACAAGCCAAGATTGTAATCTACCCCCTCTTTGAAAGCATAAAACTTAGACGACCAGAACGAGTCCTTGGTTCACCCAAAGGTGTAGGGAGGCAAAACCTAAGTGCACTAGAGAATGGAAAAAGTACAGAAGACAAAGGACCCAGGAAAATAAAGAGATTAGCCGAAGAGCCAGAAACGAATATGCACAGGTAAGAAGGGAGGTTCAGCGACAATACGAAAATGATATAGCATCAAAAGTCAAGTCTGACCCAAAGCTGTTGTATAGCCACATCAGGAGGAAAACAACAGTCAAGGACCAGGTAATCAGGCTGAGGAAGGAAGGTGGGGAATTCACAAGAAACGACCAAGAGGTATGTGAGGAGCTCAACATGAGATTTAAAGAAGTATTTACAGAGGAGACAGGAAGGACTCCAGGAATTCAGAATAGGGAGGTATACCAACAAGTGCTGGATGAAATACACACAACAGAGGAGGAGGTGAAGAAGCTGTTACGTGAACTCGATACCTCAAAAGCGACGGGACCTGACAACATTTCTACGTGGGTCCTTAGAGAGGGAGCAGAGATGTTGAGTGTGCCACTAACAAAAATCTTCAACACATCCATTGAAACTGGGCAACTACCTGAGGTGTGGAAGATGGCAAATGTAGTCCCAATTTTTTTTTACAGACCTGTGTCACTGACGTGTATAGTATGCAAAGTCATGGAGAAGATCATCAGGAGGAGAGTGGTGGAGCACCTAGAAAGACACAAGCTTATAAACGACAACCAGCACGGTTTCAAGGAAGGAAAATCCTGTGTCACAAACCTACTGGAGTTTTATGACCAGGTAACAGAAGTAAGACACGAGAGAGAGGGGTGGATAGACTGCATTTTCTTGGACTGCAAGAATGCGTTCGACACAGTTCCTCACAAGAGGTTAATACAAAAGCTAGAGGATCAGGCACACGTAACAGGACAGGCACTGCAATGGATCAGAGAATATCTGACAGGGAGGCAACAACGAGTCATGGTACGTGACTAGGTGTCAGAGTGGGCACCTGTGACGAGTGGGGTTCCACAAGAGTCAGTCCTAGGACCTGTACTGTTTTTGGTATATGTGAATGACATAACGGAAGGGATAGACTCAGAAGTGTCCCTGTTTGCAGATGATGTGAAGTTAATGAGAAGAATTAAATCAGTCGAGGATCAGGCAGGACTACAAAGATACCTAGACTGGCTACAAGCCTGGTCCAGTAAATGGCTCCTTGAATTTAACCCTGCCAAATGTAAAGTCATGAAGATCGGGGAAGGGCAAAGAAGACCGCAGACGGAGTATAATCTAGGTGGCCAAAGACTGCAAACCTCACTCAAGGAAAAAGATCTTGGGGTGAGTATAATACCGAGCAAATCTCCTGAGGCACACATCAATCAGATAACTGCTGCAGCATACGGGCGGCTGGCAAACCTAAGAATAGCGTTCCAATACCTCACTAAGGAATCGTTCAAGACTCTGTACACCATATACGTCAGGCCCATACTGGAGTATGCAGCACCAGTTTGGAACCCACACCTGGTCAAGCACGTCAAGAAATTAGAGAAAGTGCAAAGGTTTGCAACAAGACTAGTCCCAGAGCTAAAGGGATTGTCCTACAAAGAAAGGTTAAGGGAAATCGGCCTGACGACACTAGAGGACAGGAGGGTTAGGGGAGACATGATAACAACATATAAAATACTGCGAGGAATAGATAAGGTGGACAGAGACAAGATGTTCCATAGAGGGGACACAGAAACAAGGGGTCACAGTTGGAAGTTGAAGCCTCCTATGAGTCAAAGGGATGTTAGGAAGTATTTCTTCAGTCATAGAGTTGTCAGGAAGTGGAATAGCTTAGAAAGCGACATAGTGGAGGCAGGAACCATACATAGTTTTAAGACGAGGTTTGATAAAGCTCATGGAGCAGGGAGAGAGAGGACCTAGTAGCAATCAGTAAAGAGGCGGGGCCAGGAGCTATGACTCGACCCCTGCAACCACAAATAGGTGAGTACAAATAGATGAGTACACACACACACACACACACACACACATATACACAAACACACAAACACACACACACACACACACACACATATACACAAACACACACACACACACACACACACATACACACTCATACATAGCTTTAAGAAGAGGTATGATAAAGCTCATGGCGCAGGGAGAGTGACCCAGTAGCGGCCAGTGTAGAGGCGGGGCCAGGAGCTATGTCTCGACCCCTGGAACCACAACTAGGTGAGTACAACTAGGTGAGTACACACACACACACACACACCATAGAGAGAGAAGAGGATGAACCAGCGAGACTGGATTCAACTTGAGTAGTGCAGATATTGAGGACATCACATATGAAAGACCCCTTGGGGCCAGTGATCATGTGGTTTTAAGCTTCGAATACACAGTAGAGTTACAAGTGGAGGGGGAAGCAGGAAGGGCTGGACGAATGAAGCCAAACTACAAGAAAGGGGACTATGTGGTCATGAAGAACTTCCTGAACGGGATTCAGTGGGACAGAGAACTGGCGGGGAAGTCAGTAAACGAGATGATGGAATATGTGACAGCAATATGCAAGGAAGCTGAGGAGAGGTTTGTACCCAAAGGTAACGGGAATAATGAAAAAGCCAGGATGAGCCCTTGGTTCACCCAAAGGTGCAGGGAGGCCCAAACCAAGTGTGCTAGGGAATGGAAGAAGTGAAGAAGGCAAAGGACCCAGGAGAATAAGGAGAGCAGTCGTAGAGCCAGAAATGAATATGCACAGGTAAGAAGGGAGGCCCAACGACAATATGAAAATGACAGCAGTGAAATCCAAATCAGACCCAAAGCTGTTGTACAGCCACATCAGGAGGAACACAACAGTCAAGGACCAGGTGATCAGGCTAAGGAAGGAAGGATGAGAGATCACAAGAAACGACCACGAAGTATGTGAGAAACTCAACATGAGATTCAAAGAAGTGTTCACAGAGGAGATAGAAGGGACTCCAGAAAGACGGTGAGGTGGGTTATACCATTCAGTGTTGGACACAATACATGCAACCGAGGAAGCAGTGAAGAGGCTCCTAACTGAGCTAGACACCTCAAAGGCGACGGGGCCGGACAACATCTCTCCATGGGTGATGAGAAAGGGAGCAGAGGAGCTATGTGTACCATTAACAACAATATTCAACACATCTATCGAAACAGGGCGACTACCTGAGGTATGGAAGACAGCAAAGGTAGTCACAATTTTTAAAAAAGGAGACAGACACGAAGCACTAAACAACAGACCTGTGGCACTGACATGTAAAATATGCAAAGTCATGGAGAAGATTACCAGGAGAAGAGTGGTGGAGCACCTAGAAAGTAATGAGCTTATCAACGACGGCCAACACGGTTTCATGGACGGGAAATCCTGTGTCACAAACTTACTGGAGTTCTATGACAGGTCTGCAGCATCATGGGCTACTGTAAAACAGAGTCAGTCTGCAACATCATGGGCTACTGTAAAACAGAGTCAGTCTGCAGCATCATGGGCTACTGTAAAACAGAGTCAGTCTGCAGCATCATGGGCTACTGTAAAACAGAGTCAGTCTGCAGCATCATGGGCTACTGTAAAACAGAGTCAGTCTGCAACATCATGGGCTACTGTAAAACAGAGTCAGTCTGCAACATCATGGGCTACTGTAAAACAGAGTCAGTCTGCAGCATCATGGGCTACTGTAAAACAGAGTCAGTCTTCAACATCATGGGCTACTGTAAAACAGAGTCAGTCTGCAGCATCATGGGCTACTGTAAAACAGAGTCAGTCTGCAGCATCATGGGCTACTGTAAAACAGAGTCAGTCTGCAACATCATGGGCTACTGTAAAACAAAGTCAGTCTGCAACATCATGGGCTACTGTAAAACAGAGTCAGTCTGCAACATCATGGGCTACTGTAAAACAGAGTCAGTCTGCAACATCATGGGCTACTGTAAAACAGAGTCAGTCTGCAACATCATGGGCTACTGTAAAACAGAGTCAGTCTGCAACATCATGGGCTACTGTAAAACAGAGTCAGTCTGCAACATCATGGGCTACTGTAAAACAGAGTCAGTCTTCAACATCATGGGCTACTGTGGAACAGAGTCAGTCTGCAACATCATGGGCTACTGTAAAACAGAGTCAGTCTGCAGCATCATGGGCTACTGTAAAACAGAGTCAGTCTGCAGCATCATGGGCTACTGTGGAACAGAGTCAGTCTGCAACATCATGGGCTACTGTAAAACAGAGTCTGCAACATCATGGGCTACTGTAAAACAGAGTCAGTCTGCAGCATCATGGGCTACTGTGGAACAGAGTCAGTCTGCAGCATCATGGACTACTGTAGAACAGTCAGTCTGCAGCATCATGGACTACTATATAACAGAGTCAGTCTGCATTATCATGGGCTATTGTATAACAGTCAGTCTGCAGCATCATGGGCTACTGTAGAACAGAATCAGTCTGCAGCATCATGGGCTACTGTAGAAAAGAGTCAGTCTGCAGCATCATGGGCTACTGTAGAACAGTCAGTCTGCAGCATCATGGGCTACTGTAGAACAAAGTCAGCCTGCAGCATCATGGGCTACTGTAGAACAGAGTCAGTCTTCAGCATCATAGGCTACTGTAGAACAGAGTCAGTATGCAGCATCGTGGGCTACTGTTGAACAGAGTCAGTCTGCAGCATCATGGGCTACTGTAGAACAGTCAGTCTGCAGCATCATGGGCTACTGTAGAACAGAGTCGGTCTGCAGCATCATGGGCTACTGTAGAACAGAGTCAGTCTTCAGCATCATAGGCTACTGTAGAACAGAGTCAGTATGCAGCATCGTGGGCTACTGTTGAACAGAGTCAGTCTGTAGCACCATGGGCTACTGTAGAACAGTCAGTCTGCAGCATCATGGGCTACTGTAGAACAGAGTCGGTCTGCAGCATCATGGGCTACTGTAGAACAGAGTCAGTCTTCAGCATCATAGGCTACTGTAGAACAGAGTCAGTATGCAGCATCGTGGGCTACTGTTGAACAGAGTCAGTCTGCAGCATCATGGGCTACTGTAGAACGGAGTCAGTCTGCAGCATCATGGGCTACTGTAGAACAGAGTCGGTCTGCAGCATCATGGGCTACTGTAGAACAGAGTCAGTCTTCAGCATCATAGGCTACTGTAGAACAGAGTCAGTATGCAGCATCGTGGGCTACTGTTGAACAGAGTCAGTCTGCAGCATCATGGGCTACTGTAGAACGGAGTCAGTCTGCAGCATCATGGGCTACTGTAGAACAGAGTCAGTCTTCAGCATCATAGGCTACTGTAGAACAGAGTCAGTCTGGAGCATCATGGGCTACAGTAGAACTGTCATTCTGCAGCATCATGGGCTACTGTAGAACAGTCTGCAGCATCATGGGCTACTGTAAAACAGTCCGCAGCATCATGTGCTACTGTAGAACAGTCCGTAGCATCATGTGCTACTGTAGAACAGTCTGCAGCATCATGGGCTACTGTAGAACAGTCCGTAGCATCATGGGCTACTGTAGAACAGTCCGCAGCATCATGGGCTACTGTAGAACAGTCCGTAGCATCATGGGCTACTGTAGAACAGTCCGCAGCATCATGGGCTACTGTAGAACAGTCCGCAGCATCATGGGCTACTGTAGAACAGTCTGCAGCATCATGGGCTACTGTAGAACAGTCCGCAGCATCATGGGCTACTGTAGAACAGTCCGCAGCATCATGGGCTACTGTAGAACAGTCCGCAGCATCATGGGCTGCTCCCTAAATATTGCTGGATGATTTAATACATTGTTTACAATTTTTAGCCTTGATTCACTTTTATAATGTATGTTTTACTATTTCATAGTTTTGAGTCAGCTAGATTTTTTTTTTTTTTTTGCTCGTTGTATATTTAAGTTAATTGAGTAAGTTTTGGGTTATCTTTAATTTCCCACTTGATTATTTACATTGTAGTTATTTATAATTTTCAATTTCTGTTTTTTTCATGAATTGCAACTAAGTTTCCGATATAATGAGGCTTCTCACATGCATTCATTCATTTCATTCTATTTTACATTCTCTCATCCTGTTCTCCAAGATCTCTCTACATCCATTTAAGAACATAAGAACATAAGAAAGAAGGAACACTGCAGCAGTCCTACTGGCCCAAGCGAGGCAGGTCCAAGTCTCCCACAGGCTTAAGCCAATGCCCCGACCCAGCCAGGTCAGGTTACATTCACTTAAGGAAGGAGCACGGCATCTGACCTAGTAGCACAAGCTAGTCAGGACCAACTCACACCCACCCGCACCAACTCATATATTTATCTAGCCTATTTTTAAAACTGCACAACGTTTTAGCCTCTATAACTGTACTCGGAAGTTTGTTCCACTCATCGACAACTCTATTATCAAACCAATGCTTTCCTATATCCTTCCTGAATCTGAAATTATCCAACTTAAAGCCATTGCTGCGAGTCCTGTCAATACTAGATATTTTTAGCACGCTATTCACATCCCCTTTATTTATTCCTGCTTTCCATTTATACACCTCAATCATATTCTAGAGAGTGCAGATTCAGGGCCCTCAGTCTATCCTCATAGGGAAGATTTCTGATACATGGGATCAACTTAGTCATCCTCCTTTGTACATTTTCCAGAGCATTTATATCCATTCTGTAATACGGTGACCAAAACTGTGCAGCATAATCTAGATGAGGCCTAACCAAGGATATATAGAGTTGAAGAACAACCTGAGGACTCCTATTATTTATGCTTCTTGATATGAAGCCAAGAATTCTGTTCGCTTTATTGAGAACACTTATGCACTGCTGTCTTGGTTTTAGATTACTGCTAACCAGAACTCCTAAATCCTTTTCGCAATCAGTAGTATTAAGATCTACATTATTTAGTATATATGTGGCATGGTTATTGTCCTGTCCAATATTTAGAACTTTGCATTTATCTATATTAAACTGCATCTGCCACTTCTCCGACCACTGCATCAGTCTATTCAAATCTTCCTGGAGTGCTCTAATGTCCTCATTTGAATGAATTGGACGGCCTATTTTGGTGTCATCGGCAAACTTGCTTATGTCGCTATTTATTCCCTCATCTATGTCGTTTATGTAGATTGTGAACAACAAGGGGCCCAATACTGACCCCTGTGGAACACCGCTTGTGACGCTTCCCCACTCTGATTTCTCCCCATTTATGCAAACTCTCTGCTGCCTATTTGTTAACCATGCCTCTATCCAGGAAAAAATTTCTCCTCCTATTCCGTGTGCCTTAATTTTCCTCAATAGTCTCTGATGTGGGACTCTATCAAAAGCCTTACTGAAGTCCATATACACAATATCATATTCATTACCATGATCTACCTCCTCAAATACCTTAGTGAAAAAAATTATTAAATTTGTAAGGCAGGATCGCCCTTTTGTAAAACCGTGCTGAGATTCGTTGATTAATTTATGCTTTTCAAGATGGCTGCGAATTGCGAATTATTGATTCCATAAATTTTCCCACTATGGAGGTTAGGCTTATTGGTCTATAGTTCGAAGCTAAGGACCTGTCACCTGCTTTGAAAATAGGTATTACATTTGTCATTTTCCACTTATCTTGCACCATGCCAGTTTGCAGTGATATGTTGAAAAGATTAGCCATAGGTTTGCTAAGCTCCTCTTTACATTCTTTTAGAACCCTTGCATACAGTTCATCAGGGCCTGGGGATTTGTTAGGTTTTAATTTATCTATTTGTCTAAGGACCATGTCATTTCTTCCTTTCTGTTTTACACACTCGTTCTTTATACTCTTCTTCCGCTACGGAAGCTTCTGCAATCTACCACCTCTCTTCCTCATAAATTTTCAGAGTTCTTTACTGACTCCTATTATAAATGTGCTAATAATACGAGTCCCTAATAGTGTATTATTACAATGTGTAACAATTCATCTAGTTCTTCTTCACTCCTGTCTTTGGCTCCTCCTGCCTCACTGTCTTTGGCTCCTCCTGCCTCACTGTCTTTGGCTCCTCCTGCCTCACTGTCTCTGGCTCCTCCTGCCTCACTGTCTTTGGCTCCTCCTGCCTCACTGTCTTTGGCTCCTCCTGCCTCACTGTCTCTGGCTCCTCCTGCCTCACTGTCTTTGGCTCCTCCTGCCTCACTGTCTTTGGCTCCTCCTGCCTCACTGTCTCTGGCTCCTCCTGCCTCACTGTCTTTGGCTCCTCCTGCCTCACTGTCTCTGGCTCCTCCTGCCTCACTGTCTTTGGCTCCTCCTGCCTCACTGTCTCTGGCTCCTCCTGCCTCACTGTCTTTGGCTCCTCCTGCCTCACTGTTTTTGGCTCCTACCTCACTTGTCAGTAATATGTACTGAAGCAGATTGATACATCTGTGTTGTGTATTATAAGTAATCCTAGCTGTGTTATATGTCCGATCCCTTTGTTACTTGTGACGTCAGAGGCCCGCGCATGTGCGCACGCAGACCCAAGCGTCACTCTCATTCCAACGCTAGGCATAGAACTGGACAGAAGGGCTGGGTATCTCTCCTCACAAACTCCGTCAATATACCAGTCACCATCCATCCGAGTGTTTCCCTTTACTACCTTTTATCTCCAAGAACCCCTTTTGATAAATGGTGGCAGAAGTGGGCACGTAATTCTTTCGATTACGGTGATTCAGGGAGATAGAATTCAACAAAGCCAGCAGACATCTTGTGTGATTGTGTCTAGGCCTATCTACACTACCAACTCCAAGTCAACATTCGTCAGCCTGTCTGCAATATTTCCTGGTCAGCTAAGTGCCTTATATATTAGTATTTGTTAAAACCTAAGAGGGGTAGACCCAGGTTTTGCAAATTAAACTACGTGATAAGACAGTGTGAGGGGGAGAGTGCCCTGTGCCCAAGCCAAGATTCCAAGCCATCGTACCTGTCCAAGCCGGCCTAGCATTAAGCCCGCTTTCCACCTTGCTGAGCTAATTGTTATAAGATTGCAAGCCAGCCAACCTGTGTGAAAGGTCTAAAGCAGGCAAGACATCCAACCCAGCTGACTGAGAAGTAAGCCAGCAAGCCACATGAATTCCCAGAATTTTCTATCGTCTTGTACTCCAGTGTATCACTGTTTTGAGTGATAATACCATCACTGTGGTATTCTGGGTGTGTTCCAAGCAGCCCTAAATTAAATTCAAGAGACTTGTGGTGTAGTGTGGGCGCCAGCTAAAGCGATCGTGAAGCCGTGACCTCACCACGGGCCAGCCCATTCACCCAGCCACCCACGCTAACACCGCCATTAAACACGTGTGGCTTATTTCACCCAATTTCTTGGGCTTATCGTCGATTTTTCCGGTCCACATAGTAAGGTAAAGATAGACTTTGTGACCTTCCTACTAGTGTGCCAACGATTAAAGCTTATAACTATGTGGATTCTTCATTTATACACAAATTCGCCAAGATTTTCCACGAGAGTGTAGTAGAGCAGCCAGACGACAACAACCTCCACTACCATCACCCTAGAGACATTTATTTTGTATTTTGTTTTTCAGATAATTAGAGACATTTGCGAGTGCTTGATAAATTTTGATCATTATAGTGAACCTTGTGTTATCCTGGGACTTGTGATTTCATTATAGACCGTGTTATGTGTTAAACTCTTTACTTGCGTTAATTTTGAATTTTCCTAGTATCGTCCCTGATTAATTAATGTGTCATATTTCATTTTAATTGTGTCGTGTTTTACCACATCTGCAGTAAGTATAGTTTACTGAGTATTGTGTCTGTTTTAAATCAGTTATACCTTGTGTTATTTCTCTTATTATTGTTGTGTTCCAATAATTTATTTTCCCCAGCATTGTCCCTGTGTTTTCTTGTTAATTCTTGTGTTGAATTAAATGTTCTATCCCAGAGTTATAATTCAGTCTTTTACCCTTGTTAATGTTTTGTTTGTGTAATTAATTTTGCTTGTCACAGTAACTATATATATTTTTTTTTGTTTTCCCAGTTTTTGAATTGTAATTTTAAATTTTAATTCAGTGTTTATCACTAATTGAGTTTTTATTTTATGCCAGTGTCTCATTTGTTCTACTTCCACAGATCTTGCAGTATTTTCTATGTCAAGATATATCTATTTTTGCTTATAATTATCATAACAAGTTATTCATTGATTCCACCTGTGAGTTACCTTTGATGCTTGTACTCCAGCTCCTGTAAGTGTTATCTTATTTCTTGTTAAATATCTTGTGCATTTTTTTTTCTTTGTTTATGTTGAAGTGTTGTTTGAACAAGTTTACTCTTAAGTTTGATTAAAGTCAGTGTTCTTAGTGAACTGTTTCAGTAATTGTTTCATTGAGTTACCTTGCTCTGCTTGCAATTAAGAGTAAGAGTGTTCAAAATAATTCATTTCTACTATCTTTGTTTCTTGTGTTGCAAAATTTTCCCCAGTGCAATTTTGTTGACCATTGATAACTCCTGAAACTGATTTTGTGCAATTTAACTTTTGCAGTATTCAATTTTGCTTTCAGAAATATTTATTGTGTTTACTTATGTGTTCAAGTAATTTGTCATTCTTTCAAGAGTAATAAGTAATACTCTAGTGAAATTCTCTCGGTGATTTAAGAAGTACCTATATTTCCATTATTGCCAGTGATCAATTTAATTGTTTTGTGCAATTCTCCTTTTTAGTGATTTGTTTTGTCAGATTATTGCTCTTTCCATAAGCATTATTGAATTTTATTTAATTATTTTTGCATTGAATTATTACTTTCTTGCTGCAATTTTTGTTGAAATTTAAAAGTAAAGAAAACTCACCTTGCAGTTAATTCAAGTTAAAGTAAGATTTTGAATTAATGTGTTAATTTTTCTTGCCAAGTCAATTTCCAGTGAGTTATCTTTTCTTAAAGTGTGAATCTCTTGCAATCCTTCTTATTTATGCAGAGTAGTTAAAATCGTTAATACCAGTTAAGCTGTATTGTGCTATATATACTTTATTTTATTCTTTTCTTTTTGAGTTCTCGTTCATTTGCCTGAAATCATGTCTCAAGTTAATTCAGGAGTTAACTTTGTGTACCCTGCAAGTCAAAGCTGTAATGATCATGAGTCAGTAAGAAGTAAGAAGTCCTCATAGTCCCTTAATGACTGAAAGAAAGTATCTAGCTTTTGAGCAATATGTTTGTTCTCCCAGCTTGCATCTGAGATTTGCCACAGTGTTGCGGAATGTGAAGTTCAGATTAGTTCTTGTAGATCTGTGTCTTATTTATTAACGTAACCAAGCGGTCAGGCACTAGTAAACTGTCATTCCTGTCTGTGTTCTACCTACAACTTCAGGCATGCAAGATAGCGTTCAAATGCCTAGGGTGTCTAAAGTACCCCAGACTACCTTGAGTGCTGAGTGTGGAAACTTTTTTAGTCACTAAAAGTTCCACCGGGTAAGTGAGCCGTTAGGAGCCTTAAACATACCGTGGATCGGCCTTCGGAGTTTATGAACACACACACCCAACAAAACATACACGTTCAAGCTAACGAAGGTAACGATTGTGTACATTTTAATTGATAGATTTATTCACCTAGGAACACCTAGGCAAGTTTGTACAGTTAGAAACTAATATTAGGATTATTAAGGCAACGTTAGATATTAATACTGTAGCTCTAGCACCCTAATATAGGTAGTTATAGGCCTGAATAGGCAAGCCTTAGGTTATGTTAGCTAGAGACAACTGGCAGCCCACACTTGAATCTAGGCAGTGTGGGGCTCACGAATCGTGACCTACGTTCTTACCAGACAAGACATCACCCGGAGAAGATGTGCTGTGACCAAGCAGCACCCCCCACGTGACCCAACATCTGTCCTGGGGCCCCGGAGGAGATCCCGAAGTACCGTGGAAATCTCTCTCCATCCAGACCCATTACAGTAAGACTAGGCTTTCTTTCTCTCAGTATCTGGCCAGTTTTCTGGGGGAAACGTTAGTGAGTTATCTGTGGGTCTTAAGCGGACGGACGCCTTTGTGTTGGTATGTACCAGCGTCGTCTCTTAAGTTCAAGTCTGGAAGATAGTGTTACTGCATATATTGCTCAAGGGATATCCTAGGAACCAGAGAACTCTGAGGACACTAATTACCCCATCTTTTGCAGACAAAGTTTCTCCACTGCTCATGGTGTTAGGAGGGGGTTATAGATAAGGAAGACAAGGACACACATAGCCACTTTTTTCAAGTAAGTAAACCCCCTTCCAGTATTGTGTAGGCAGTGTGGGATTCCCCTTACTGCAATTAGCTAGAAATTTGTACCATAGCCACTTGTAAGTCTGAGAGAAGTGTCTCAGAGTGTCGGTGTCAACAGTGCTTGCTCTAAGTGCAGCTTACAAGGAGGCAGTCCAAAAACAAGTTTCTACACTGAGCCTATCCTTGCAATGTCGCTAGTTCAAGTAGTAGTTCCTCTCCAGGGGATGCTTTGTTGAAGAAAGACTACTTGCAATGAGTTATACCATCTCTTGCTGATGCACAAGCAATTGCAGAAAGCTGTTTCTGTTGCTAGTGTATTAACTAGAGTGCCAGTTGTTGTCCCTCGTGTTCCAGATAGTGATCTTATCCCAGTTGACAGTAAATCCTTGTAAAGTAAAGAGTCGTGTGTCAAGCAATTATTACCTGCAGTAAGAGATAGTGAAAGCCGTTTCTCCTTTTCCTAATATTTTATGTTATAGAGTTAACTATTTCAGCCAGGGAGAGTTCAATCTACTCCACCGAGCCTGTTCATTCCTTCAGTAGGAAAGTGATTATAAGTTCAATCCACTCCACCGATACTGTTCCTTCCTTCAGTAGGAAAGTGATTATAAGTTCAATCCACTCCACCGAGACTGTTCCTTCCTTCAGTAGGAAAGTGATTATAAGCCTTGAGCTAAAGATAGAAAATCAGAAAATCCAGTTTAGATCTGAAGTTATTGACTGTGTGTTTTGTTTCCAGTATCTAGTAAGATTTTTGTGTGTTCATGTCCCCTCCGAGTTCTGAGTTTAACAGTATGACCCGTGTGCACCGAGTCTATCTTTCTGTTAAAATTTTCTTCCCTGTAAACATTTATTCTTCCTCAGAAGCCATAGAGTGCATGAATACAGATTGATCGATCGATTTTAGAAATTGAAATTGTAAAATATTATGCAATGCATTGCGAATTACATTAAGAGCCATTATATTAAGACCAATGATAGTAAGAACAGTTATTACTATCTATTCAGTCAATTTAATCTTGTTATAATTTTCTTGATTAGTTCTAAGTTATAAATGTGTTTGCTTTGTATAGAATCACCCCAGTATCACCTGTCTGTTCAGCCTGTAGAGTTGTATTGTGTGCCGAGACGTCATATGTAACATGGCCGAGCTGTCAGTAATATGTACTGAAGCAGATTGATACATCTGTGTGGTGTATTATAAGTAATCCTAACTATGTTATATGTCTGATCCCTCTGTTACTTGTGACGTCAGAGGCTCATGCATGTGCGCACGCAGACCCAAGCGTCACTCTCATTCCGACACTAGGCATAGAACTGGACAGAAGGGCTGGGTATCTCTCCTCACAGACTCCGTCAATATACCAGTCACCATCCATCCGAGTGTTTCCATTGACTACCTTTTATCTCCAAGAACCCCTTTTGATACACTCTCTCCTTCACCTTCTGAAGGGAAAACATTAAATGTCGTTTTTGTTCATGTCTCTGACACACTACTTCACTGTTGATTCTGATTTCGCTATAGACTCGGATCATCGCTCGGGTTATCTCAAATTATGTATAAAGCTCGAAGACTCGCCTCAGCTGACATTACCATAAAACTCGCCTCAGCTGACATTACTATAAGACTCGCCTTAGGTGACATTACTATAAGACTCGCCTCAGCTGACATTACCATAAGACTCGCCTCAGCTGACACTGCCATAAAACGTTACTACTCAAGTCTAATATAAAGAATCGACTATACTCGTAGCTTCTTCTAACCCTACTCCTGTCTCCTCAGTCCTTAGTGAACTCTTACCCGCTGCCATCCAAGTTTGACTTTACCAATCACTCCCTTCCATAACTTTTACTGCGTTTATTTATTTATTTATTTATTTATTCTTAGACAATGGCAATATTACAATGGAAAATTAGACGACACAGGGGACTGCTGCAGATGCTGGGCTCCACAAATTTCTCATATGTGAATGTCTCTATGAAACTATCTCCAGGCTTCTGACTTTCTATCTCTGGCTACAACTTTAACAGTCTGTCCATCCTTTCCCTGACTCCTTCAACAAAGAAAATCAATGTTTAGTGAGCACTGATAATTCATATATTAGACTATTTATCTAGACTCCGCCCCATTATATTGTAGCCTGTATTTATTTATCTTCGACCTCCCTTCAGTACTTAGTCTTGTCCTTATCTTCGACCACCCTACAGTACGTAGTCTCGTCCTTATCTTCGACCACCCTACAGTACTTAGTCTTGTCCTTATCTTCGACCACCCTACAGTACGTAGTCTCGTCCTTACCTTCGACCTCCCTACAGTACGTAGTCTCGTCTTTGCCTGAACTAATACCTCTTTTAGGAGATTTTACTTGTCATTATTTTGTGATGTAAATGTTTTAGAAAAGCGGCATTATTTTGACTGGAGGTGAGTCCTATTGTGACTCAAGGGAACCTGTTGCAAACCTTTCTTACTCCTTTACCTTAACATGCACTCAGTACTGGAATACCCACCAGTGTAAACCTTTGGACACAGACTCCTTAGTTTATTGATCATTCGCTTTGCTCAACATGAAAAGCAGGGGTCCCATGAGAACACTAAGAGAAAACGCAGTAAGTGTCAGGAGCCCAAGACTGTTCAACAGCCTCCCATCATGCATACGGGGATTTACCAATTCAAGAGGGAACTGGACTGATACCCAGTGTCCGATCAGCCGGGCTGCGGTTAGCACGTTGGACTGCGTGTGGCCAGCAGTAACAATCTAGTTGATCAGGCTCCGATTTATCGGGAGGCCTGGTCATGGACCGGGCCCCGGCTGGCGTTGACCCCAGAAACAACCTCCAGGTAGACAGACTCCAGGAAGGAAGGCATTGTAATTTGATTGTGCAGAAACTGACGATCTACATAACAGCATCCACGTTCCCATTATTCTTACTTCTTGTTCTTGAACTCTTCTTTATCTCTGCTTTCCATGACAGTGTGAATGAATAGATTAGTCTCTCTTTTCACGTTCTACTCCTTCCATTGCTGAGTTATCACTTCCTTCTTATAGATCTTCCAGTTGCCAGAATTGTTATCCCGAGAGCATACAGCAAACTTTCAGAAAGTGCGCACCCTGGTGGTCACAAGATTGCAATAGGGATAATCTGCATATAACGTGCCGCATTGTGCCGGTATAAGTATAGTCTCACGCACCACTGCCCTTTATACAGCTTTTAAACAAGCACAAGCACATGCCCGGCGCGTCATACAAGCAGCCAGACGTGCTTGTTTCCATGATTACTTCTCCACTTTAAAAACGACCTGTCCTCTGAGTGCCGACTGGAAGAAAATTGCAGAAATTGACAGAAAAATATTCTCCTTAAACAGTTCTTCTTTGCCGTTACTGTTGTGGAATTAGCAGATTCATTTGAAGTAACTTACGCTTCAATATTTTCTTCATCAATAAACCTTTTATTATATGTCTTCACTCGGCAGGTGATGTAACATCCCCCCAATGAAGAGCAGGGGTGCCACTAGCACGTTGAGGGACAACACAATAAGTGTCAGGGGCCCAAGATTGTTCAACTGCCTCCCAGCATACATCAGGGGGATTACCAACAAACCCCTGGCTGTCTTCAAGCAGGCACTGGACAGGCACCTAAAGTCGGTACCTGACCAGAAAGGCTGTGGTTCGTACGTTGGACTGCGTGCGGCCAGCAGTAACAGCCTGGTTGATCAGGCTCTGGTCCAACATGAGGCCTGGTCACAGACCGGGCCGCAGGGGCGTTGACCCCTGGAATTCTCTCCAGGTAAACTCCAGGTATGTTTGGCCTAAAGATGTGGTACCCATTCAGTGGAAGTCTGCAATGGTTCTTCATTTACGAAAATCTGACTGCGATCCCTTCCATTATTGACCCATTGCTCTCACTAGTTCCATTTGTAAACTAATAGCATGTATAGATGACACTAGGCTAGTGTGGTACCTAGATACACACAAAACTTTATCCCAGCATAAGTTTGGATACGGACGGGACTTTTCTACTATTGATCCTTTTTCCACCTTAATACGTATATCAGTTATGTCTTTTCCAAAAGTCAGTTTGTGGTGGCATTGCTATATATTATCTCAGGTTCATTCTTGTGGTTTCAGAAGAAAATTCACGCTTTTTTTTAAAGCCATCCGACTCATAGACATTTTTATGTCTGGATCAATAAAATACTCTGTTCAAGCAGAGTCCCTTCCAAACGAATACATTTTTCAGCGTAACTTTGTTTTGTTTTAACTATTAACGATCTAACCTCAATACTGCTATTAACGGTCTAGCTTCAAGACTGCTATTAACGGTCTAGCTTCAAGACTGCTATTAACGGTCTAGCTTCAAGACTGCTATTAACGGTCTAGCTTCAAGACTGCTATTAACGGTCTAGCTTCAAGACTGCTATTAACGGTCTAGCTTCAAGACTGCTAGTAACGGTCTAGCTTCAAGACTGCTATTAACGGTCTAGCTTCAAGACTGCTATTAACGGTCTAGCTTCAAGACTGCCTCAAGGAATTTAGTCCTCTTTATATGCTCTTACTGGCACAGACATCAGGTAAATGCCCACCTTCCTATGGAATGTAGTTGTGTGTGCGACTAAATGTTCTACCTGAAATGGCTTCAGATTCCCAGTACCTAAAGCAAACTCGACTCCCTGTGTGCTGTAATTAACATTACACGGAACAGCTCTAAAGGCGGCATTTCTTAGCAAATTGAATTTACTAAAAATTTTGTCATGCTTACCTGGGTGAGGGAGGGTGACATCAGGAGTGTGCTTCGACTTCACACTGCCTTGGCTCTGTCTATTCTTGATTATAGAGATCAAATGTATATTTCTGCTTCGACCGCAGTTCTCACCAAGCTTGATGCCGCCCATCATCAGGCACTGCCTCTCTGTTTTGATGCCGCCCATCATCAGGCACTGCCTCTCTGTCTTGATGCCGCCCATCATCAGGCACTGCCTCTCTGTCTTGATGCCGCCCATCATCAGGCACTGCCTCTCTGTCTTGATGCTGCCCATCATCAGGCACTGCCTCTCTGTCTTGATGCCGCTCATCATCAGGCACTGCCTCTCTGTCTTGATGCCGCCCATCATCAGGCACTGCCTCTCTGTCTTGATGCCCCCCATCATCAGGCACTGCCACTCTGTCTTGATGCCGCTCGATCATATAGTTTGAAACTATCCTATCGTTTAGAACGTTAGTAATAACGATTATTTCCATCGTCGTCCTTCTTTATCTCTCCTTTTAACCTTCGTTTTCAGATTTCAGTTACTTCTCTCGATCTACTTCTCATTTCTGATCATGTTGTTCATCTCTTCCATTCCTCCTTGAAAAGTACCGATGATTCCATTATGTCCCACCTTCTCTCTTTTTCCAAAGTCTTAAATCGCAGTTATACGGTAGGAGCAGGAGGGAGGGCAGGGACAGGATAGACGGTAGAGACAGGATAACGAGCAGGGACAGGATAGAGGGCAAGGACAGGAGGTAGCGCAGGGACAAAATTAAGGGCAGATACAGAATAGAGGGAAGGGACAGGATAGAGGGCAGGGACAGGAGGGAGAGCAGGGACAGGATAGAGGGCAGGGACAGGATAGAGGGCAGGGACAGGATAGAGGGCAGGAACAGGAGGGAGGGCAGGGACAGAATAGAGGGCAGAAACAGGATAGAGGGCAGGGACAGGGGAGAGCACGGACAGGATAGAGAGGAGAGGAAAGGAGGGAGGGCAGGGAAAGGAGGGAGAGCAGGGACAGGATAGAGGGCAAAGGCCGGAGGGAGAGCAGGGACAGGATAGAGAACAGGGAAAGGAGGGAGAGCAGGGATAGGAGGGAGAGCAGGTACAGGATAGAGGGCAGGGAAAGGAGGGAGGGCAGGGACAGAAGGGAGGGCAGGGACACAATAGAGAGCAGGGACAGGATAGAGGGCAGGGACAGGAGGGAGGGCAGGGACTGGAGGGAGAGTAGGGACAGGAGAGAGGGTAGGGACAGGAGGGAGAGCAGGGACAGGAAAGAGGGCAGAGACAGGAGGGAGGGCAGAGACAGGAGGGAGAGCAGGGGAAAGGTGGGAGGGCAGGGGAAAGGAGGGAGGGCAGGGACAGGATAGAGGGCAGGGAAAGGAGGGAGGGCAGGGACAGGAGGGAGAGCAGGTACAGGATAGAGGACAGGGACAGAAGGGAGGGCAGGGACACAATAGAGAGCAGGGACAGGATAGAGGGCAGGGACAGGAGGGAGGGCAGGGACTGGAGGGAGAGTAGGGACAGGAGGGAGGATAGGGACAGGAGGGAGGGCAAGGACAGGAGGGAGAGCAGGGACAGAAGGGAGGGCAGGGACAGGAGGGAGGCAGGGACAGGACGAAATGCAGGGACAGGATAGAGGGCAGGGACAGGATAGAGAACAGGGAAAGGAGGAAGGGCAGGGACATGAGGGAGAGCAGGTACAGGATAGAGGGCAGGGAAAGGAGGGAGGGCAGGGAGAGGACGAAGGGCAGGGACAGGATAGAGGGCAGGAACAGGAGGGAGGGCAGGGACAAGAAGGAGAGCAAGGACAGGTTAGAGGCCAGGGACAGGAGGGAGGGCAGGGACAGGAGGGAAGCCAATGACAGGAGGGAAGGCAATGACAGGAGGGAAGGTAATGACAGGAGGGAAGGTAATGACAGGAGGGAAGGCAATGACAGGAGGGAAGGCAATGACAGGAGGAAGGAATGACGGAGGGAAGGTAGACAGGAGGGAAGGTAATGACAGGAGGGAAGGTAATGACAGGAAAGAAGGCATTGACAGGAGGTAAGGCAATGACAGGAGGGAAGGTAATGACAGGAGGAAGGAATGACAGGAGAGGAAGGTAATGACAGGAGGGAAGGTAATGACAGGAGGGAAGGCAATGACAGGAGGGAAGATAATGACAGGAGGGAAGGTAATGACAGGAGGGAAGGTAATGACAGGAGGGAGGGCAATGACAGGAGGGAAGGCAATGACAGGAGGGAAGGTAATGACAGGAGGGAAGGCAATGACAGGAGGGAAGGCAATGACAGGAGGGAAGGCAATGACAGGAGGGAAGGCAATGACAGGAGGGAAGGTAATGACAGGAGGGAAGGCACTGGCAGGAGGGTGGACAGGGATCAGCAGTGAAATATAACTCCAAGTATTATATTTATAGTAGTGTGGGGACGGGTTGGCACTGCAATAACAATTCTTGAAGAGATGACTTATGGGTCGCATGTTTACATCTGAGAGGTGAGTATCTTCTTACAAAGTCTACATAGCTAACATATCGTACATAGCTAACATATCGTACATAGCTAACATAGTAAACATAGCTAATGCAGGTTACATACCATGCATAGTTCACATAGCTTATAGTTTATATATCGTACACAATAAAAAGTGTACATAGTTATGTAAGTTATATAAGGCATATTAATTTACATAGCAAATATACCTCACATAACTTACATAGCTACGATATTATTAAATGTTGTGTAGGAGTGTAGTGGGAGCTCAAGACCCAAGTTCATTGAAGCAGCAGTGCAGTGGGACATCCTGGCAGACTCCTCCAGTAGACCAGCTCCTCCCAAAGAGCACAAACAGTCCCACTGGGACAAACCGATCATGGAAAAAATTTCCAACACAATGCTCACCAACGCTTCAGGAAAGGACAAAGCTCGTCTCCTAGCGGTGAAGGCACCACACTCAGGAGATTTCCTTCTAGCTGTTCCCAATTCCTCTCTGGGGACTCGACTCGACCCACAGGCCATTCGGATTGGTGTTGCTCTTCGCCTAGCCGCCCCCATACTCACCGAACATAGGTGTATTTGCGGCAGGGCGACGGCTGATCAATTCGGACTTCATGGTCTAGTGTGTCACAAATCAGAAGGAAGTATGCTAGACATGAGGAGGTCAATGACATCATAAAGAGAAGCCTCGCCACGGCCCGTTGCCCAGCTCAACGGGAACCCCAAGTGCAGAGGTCTGATGGAAGTCAAAAGCGTCCTGATGGAGCCACCATGCTACCCTGGAAGGATGGTAAGCAGATTGCTTGGGACTACACCTGTGCTGCCACATTGGCAGACACCTACCTGCCACACTCCTTAGCCGAAGGGGTGGAGCTGCCAGCCACAGGGAGACCCAGAAGACCCGCAAATATGAAGACCTTCCCTCTTGCTATAACTTCATCCCAATAGGGTCGGAGACCCATGGAGCATGGGGCAAGTGTGCTCTAAAGTTTCTCAAGGAGCTGGGTGGAAAACTCATCATAGAAACCAAGGACCACAGGGCGACCAGCTTCCTCTTTCAGAGACTCAGTGTTGCGATCCAGAGGGAAATGCCTGCAGTATTCTGGGCACGCGGCCCACAACCGGGGAGCTGGACGAAGTATTTGACATGTAGCTCTGAGTTGTCACCTATGTTGTTTTACTCACTATTGTATTCTTGTTAATGTATTGTATCTTGAAATAAATTTTATATATATTTAATAAAAGATGGGTGGTAGGGAAGTGGAATATCCAAATGGCTTCAAAAGACATCTAAATATTCTTCCTTGAAGCCTTTTTATCCACTTCTCCGAGGCTATGGGACCCACAATCTACACCAGAGGTGGACCCCATTTATATATATATATATATATATATATATATATATATATATATATATATAAAGTAGAATATATATATATATATATATATATATATATATATATATAAAATAATATATATATATATATATATATATATATATATATATATATATATATATATATATATATATATATATAAGCAAGACAACCACTACGAAAAATAGGGAATTCAGCGCTTCGTGACTACTCACATTATCAAGGAACTATAAAGGAAACATGACAAGCAGGCTTATAAAGGGGCAAGACTATAAGCCTGCTTTTCATGTTTCCTTTATACTTCCTTGATAATGTGAGTAGTCACGAAAGCTCTTGAATTTCCTATTTTTCATAGTGGTTGTCTTGCATATTTTGATATCACCTGTTTACTGTGATCTTTTGCATATACGTATATATATATATATATATATATATATATATATATATATATATATATATATATATATATATATATATATATATATATATATATATATATATATATATATATATATATATATATATACATGTATATATATATATTCAAGACGACCTCCACTATTACTTCGCTAAGTTTCCACCCTGTGACCCCTTATGTCATTACCACTGCTACTACTACCTTGCCAATACCTTCACCTCCCCATTTAATACTCCCCTCGTTTGCTTCTTATACTCTGCAAAATTTGTTGATCAAACTTCACCCACTCTCCTTGACTCTCCTTTTGCTTTCTCTCAACACTT
>WNWK01024013.1:5000-30310 GCA_009830355.1 Cherax destructor | reverse complement strand
TTTGTAATGGTGAGTGTTGTGGAGGAAGTGTTGTTATGAGGAGTGTTGTAGTGAGGAGATTTGTGGTGGGGAGTATTGTGGTGGGGTGGGGTGTTGTGGGGAGTGTTGTGGAAGGGAGTGTTGTGGTAAAGAGTCTTGTGGAGGGAAGTGTTGTGGTGGGGAGTGTTGTCGTGGTGAGTGTTGTATTGGGGAGTGTTGTGGTGGGGAGTTTTGTGGTGGGGAGTATTATGGTTGGGAGTGTTGTGGGGGAATGTGCTGGTGGGGAGTATTGTGGTGTGGAGTGTTGTGGTAGGGATTGTTGTGGTGGGGGAGTGTTGTGGTGTGGAGTGTTGTGATAGGAGTGTTGTGGTGGGAGTGTTGTGGTGGGGAGTGTTGTGGTGGGGAATGTTGTGGGGAGTGTTGTGGTGGGGAGTGTTTTGGGGAGGTTGTGGGGAGTGTTGGAGGAGTGTTGTGGGGAGTGCTGTTTTGGAAGTGTTGTAGTGGGAATGTTGTGGGGAGTGTTGTGGGGAGGTTATGGGGAGTGTTGTGGGGAGTGTTGTGGGAGTGTTATGGGAAGTGTTGTGGGGAGTGTTGTGGGGAGTGTTGTGGGAGGAAAGTGTTGGGGAGTGTTGTGGGGGGAGTGTTGTGGGGATGTTGTGGGAGGAGTGTTGTGGTCGGTGGGTGGAAAGTGTTTGTGTGTGCTTGTGTTTTCCTCTATCTTCTTCCCTCCATCCTTACCTACTTTCTCTCTTCTCAACCTTTTCTAATTCCCAAAGCCTCTCCACTCCATAATGTACTCCACTCCATTATATATATTCCATTCCACTCCATCATGTATTCCTTTCCACTCTTTAAACTCCATTACATCATGTACTCCACTCCACTCTATATACTCCACTTCACTCCATAATATATTCCACTCCGTTGTAAATACTCATTCCATCGTGTCTACTACTCCATTATGTACTCCACTTCGTCAGGTACTCCACTCCATGTACTCAAATTTATTATGTACTCTATTCCATCATGTTCTCCACTCTATTATGTACTCCACTCCACTTCATCATGTACTTCACTCCATTATTTACTTCACTCCATCATGTACTCCACTCCATTATTTACTCCACTTCATCATGTACTTCACTCCATCATGTACTCCACTCCATTATTTACTCCACTTCATCATGTACTTCACTCCATTATTTACTCCACTCCATCATGTACTCCACTCTATTATGTACTCCGCTTCACTCAATGTTCAGCTCCATGGTCTATAACGATATCGGTGCAGACCATGGAGCTGAACTCTTCTCCAGGCTGAGGGACTCACCACCTCAAACTATTTCTCCCAGGTTGATGGGCTGATTACATCACCTTCATTTCACTACTACTCCAGCTGCCTCTGTATTTGACTGAAGAAGCCTACTGTGTAGGCCTCTCATCTCTGCCTCTCACCAGCCTATTAACGAGTCATGCCAGCGTGACACTGGTGTGTGATTTACTGCCACTTCTCTTTCTCTCACAACAACACTGGCACCAGCGCCCTTGCTGTGGTATACCAGGAGTCTACCTGGGGGAGGGGTTTTCCGGGGGTCAACGCCCCCGCGGCCCGGCCCACGACCAGGCCTCCCGGTGCATCAAGGTCTGATCAACCAGACGCAGAGACACGTACGTGGTGGCCAGTCTGCAGTGCTTGTACATACAGAAGCAACGATGATGATGATGATGATAATAATAATAATGAAATAATAATAATAATAATAATAATAATAATAATAATAATAATAATAATAATAATAATAATAATAATAATAATAATAATAATAATAATAATAATAATAATAATAATAATAATAATAATAATAATAATAATAATAATAATAATAATAATAATAATAATAAAAATAATAATAATAATAACAATAATAATAATAATAATAATAATAATAATAATAATAATAATGTAATAACAGTAATCACAATAATAATAATCCGTGTGCTGATAGCTCTCAAAAGGGAAGGACATATAGAAAGGAAAAGGCATAGAAGGGGGCAGAAGAAGCAGTGAGGGTGCAGAAGGCAGTGAGGGTGCAGAAGAAGCAGTGAGGGTGCAGAAGAGGCAGTGAGGGGTGCAGAAAAGGCAGAGAGGGGTGCAGAAGAGGCAGTGAGGGGCGCAAAAGAGGCAGTGAGGGGCGCAGAAGAGGCAGTGAGGGGTGCAGAAGAGGCAGTGAGAGGCGCAAAAGAGGCAGTGATGGGAGCAGAAGAGGCAGTGAGGGGCGCAGAAGAGGCAGTGAGGGGTGCAGAAGAGCAGTGAGAGGGCAGAAGAGGCGTGAGGGCAGAAGTGGCAGTGAGGGTGCAGAAAAGGCAGAGGGGTGCAGAAGAGGCAGTGAGGGGGTGCAGAAGAGGCAGTGAGGGGTGCAGAAGAGGCAGTGAGGGTGCAGAAGAGGCAGTGAGGGGTGCAGAAGAGACAGTGAGGGGTGCAGAAGAGGCAGTGAGGGGCGCAGAAGAGGCAGTGAGGGGCGCAGAAGAGGCAGTGAGGGGGCAAGAAAGGCAGTGAGGGGTGCAGAAGAGGCAGTGAGGGGTGCAGAAAAGGCAGTGAGGGTGCAGAAGAGGCAATGAGGGGTGCAGAAGAGACATGAGGGTGCAGAAGAGACAGTAGGGGGCAGAAGAGGCAGTGAGGGGCGCAGAGAGCAGTGAGGGTGCAGAAGAGGCAGTGAGGGGCAGAGATGGCAGTGAGGGGGCAGAAGAGGCAGTGAGGGGGCAGAAGAGCAGTGAGGGGTGCAGAAGAGGAAGTGAGGGGCAGAAGAGCAGAGAGGGGGCAGAGGAGGCAGTGAGGAGGACAGAAAGGCAGTGAGGGAGCAGAAGAGGCAGTGAGGTGCAGAATAGGCATGTGAGGCACAGAGAGCAGAGGGCCAGAAAAGGCAGAAAGGTGCAGAAGAGCGTGAGGGCGCAAAAGGCAGTGAGGATAAACGATAATGAGGAGAGGACATTGTAAAATAGATTGCTGATGGCAGCAGAGTCAGACAGGGCAAAATAACCAAAAATAAACGTGACACGATAACGATAACTAGCAGAGACAAAATAACTAGCAGGGATTAGGTAACTAGCAGGGATAAGGTAACTAGCAGGGATAAGATAACTAGCCGGATAAGATAACTAGCAGGGATAAGATAACTAGCAAGGATAAGATAACTAGCAAGAATCGTGTAACTAGCAGGGATAAGATAAATATCAAGGATCGGGTAACTAGCAGGGATAAGATAACTAGCAGGGATCAGAATAGCAGGATAATACAGGAGGGCCTGCCATAACTACCATCTTCCCTACTACCATTACTACAACCACCACCACTACCACTACCACCACCACCACCACCATCACCACTACTATCGACTAACCAGCACTCACCCTTACAGAAGCAGCTTCTCTCTCTCTCTCTCTCTCTCTCTCTCTCTCTCTCTCTCTCCTAATGCCATGTATTTAGGGTAACTTAAGTCAATACATACCTCATATACTTTAAGGAGACAACCAGTGGCACAGTGCCTTCTACTGTGGCACAGTGCCTGTCTACTGTGGCACAGTGCCTGTCTACTGTGGCACAGTGCCTGTCTACTGTAACAGTGCATGTCTACTGTGACACTGTCTGTCTATTGTGGTACAGTGCCTGTCTAATGTGGTACAGTGCCTGTCACTGTGGTCAGTGCCTTCTACTGTGGTACAGTGGCTGTCTACTGTAACACAGTACCTGTCAACTGTGACACAGTGCCTGCCTACTGTGGCACAGTGCCTGTCCACTGTGGCACACTGCTTGTCTACTGTGGCATAGTGCCTTTTATTGTAACACAGTGTTGTCTGCTGTAGCACAGTGCCTGTCTATTGTGGCACAGTGCCTGTATACTGTGGCACAGTGCCTGTCTATTGTGGCACAGTGCCTGTATACTGTGGCACAGTGCATAATTACCTTGGCTTTGAAGAGAAGGGACAACAATGATTGTAATGTGTGTGGCATGTCATTGCACACACACACACACACACACACAGACACACACACACACACACACACACACACACACACACACATACACACATACACAGAGGATAGTTAACCATTAAGTTTGGTTTGCGTGCTGGCTGTGTTGCTAATAGTAAAATAGTACATAAATTTGAAATCGTTTGAATCCGTGCCATAACTGGAGAATGACTCACCTGATCGGATCAAATTTGCCCCACAAGCTTCACGCTGCAATTGGCTGCCATTGTTATATTTTGTAAAAATCGCGGTACAAGCGATACAAGATGCAATACATCCACTGGAGAGTTGAATGATAGCTCTAGGCCTTTCGTGTTGCGATCAAGACATTATCAGGAGCTTGCAATGTTTCAGAAAGAGTAGAAGATCCAAACAAATACGATACAGGAAGCGTCCTGTGATAGTGTTTGCTTGGACTTCATCCTCTTTTCTGCAACATTGCAAGCTCCTGATGATGTGATGATTGCAACACGAAAGGCCTAGAGCTGTCGTTCAACTCCCCCCTTGGTTGTTTTGCATAGTTATATTTATTTATACTCAATAACTAAAGAATGGTTCTTCAGATAGGCTTCAAATTAATACTGATGATGCATTTTATATGGATGATAAGCCATGAGAAACAGTTGCAAGACTTAGACTCGTTGGAATCATGTTAAATACTGGAGAATGAATGTTCTGGTCGGCTTCAAACTTCTGCCGTTGGTGGCCTTTATTAAGAGGAAGGTTTGGCACTCATTTTGAATTGTGTAAATTCAATTTGTCAATTTAATTAAATAAATAACTAGAAAATGCCTTTTCGGATCGGTTTCAAACCCTAAACGCTGGAGTACATTAATTGGAAGCATTTTTTTTTTTTAGGGGGTGACTGAATGGGTTACAGGTTGCCTTTTTTAAGGAATTTTATCATTCTGGATTTTCTTAAAGAATTAAGTCAGTAACCCACACCACCCCCACAATACCCCTCACCACCCCCACAATATCTCTCACCACCCCCACAATACCCCTAACCACTGCCACAATAAACTCACCACCCCCACAATTACCTTCACCACCCCACAATACCCCCACCACAACCACAATATTCATCACCACACACCCTCCACCCCCAATACCCATCACCACCCCACAATACCCATCACCACCCAATACCCATCACCACCCCCACAATACCCATCACCACCCCCAATACCATCACCACCCCACAATCCATCCCACCCACAATCCATCACCCCCCACAATACCCATCACCACCCCACAATACCCATCACCACCCCCACAATCCATCACACCCCACAATACCCATCACCACCCCACAATACCCATCACCACCCACAATACTCATCACCACCCCCACAATACCCATCACCACCCCCACAATACCCATCACCACCCCACAATACCCATCACCACCCCACAATACCCATCCACCCCACAATACCCATCACCCCCATAATGCCATCACCCCCATACGATACCCTCTACCACCCCCAATACCAATCACCACCCCCAATATCCCTCCCCACAATACCCATCACCCCATAATACCCATTACCACCCCACAGTACCCATCACCACCCCCACAATACCCATCTCCCCACAATACCCCTCCCCCACAATCCCTCTCCCCACAATACCCCTCCCCCACAATACCCTCACATCCCCACATACCCTCTCCATCAATACCCATCCATCCCCACAATACCCCTTCCCCACAATACTTCTCTTCGCCAAACATAATGTTGATTTTGGCTTGCTAACACCTCGTTCCTCCTTCCTTCTCTTCCCTCCTTCCCTTCTCTCCTTCCTTCTCTTCCCTCCTTCCTTCTCTCCCTTCCTTCTTTCTTTCCTTCTTCTCTTCCTCCTTCCTTCTCTCCTTCCTTCTCTTCCACCTTCCTTCTCTTCCCTCCTTCCCTTCTCTCCTTCCTTCTCTTCCCACCTTCCTTCTCTTCCCTCCCCTTCTTCCTTCTCTTCCCTCCCCTTCTTCCTTCTCTTCCCTCCTACCTTCTCTTCCCTCCTTCCCTTCTCTCCTTCCTTCTCTTTCCTCCTTCCTTCTCATCCCTCCTTCTTCCTCTTCCCTCTTGTTCTCTTCCTCCTTCCATTCTTCCCTCTTCTCTCAAACACCTGGTACTCTCATCCACACCTGGCACTCTCACCCACACCTGACACTCTCACCCACACCTGGCACTCTCATCACACTGGCACTCTCATCCACACCTGGCATTCTCACCACACCTGACACTCTCATCCACACCTGGCACTCTCACCCACACCTGGCATTCTCACTACACCTGGCACTCTCACCACACCTGCACTCTCACCTCACACCAGGGCACTCTCACCCACATCTGACACTCTCACATACACATGGCACTCTCATCACACCTGGCACTCTCATCCACACCTGACACTCTCACCACACCTGGCACTCTCACCTCACACCTGCTACTCTCACCCACACCTGGCACTATCACCACACCTGGCACTCTCACCCACACCTGACGCTCTCATCCACAACTGGCACTCTCACCACACCTGACACTCTCACCCACACATGGCACTCTCACCACACCTGGCACTCTCATCCACATCTGGCACTCTCACCCACAACTGGCACTCTCACCCACACCTGCACTCTCACTCACTCCTGGCACTCTCGCTCACACCTGGCACTCTCACCAACACTTGACACTCTCACCCACACCTGGCACTCTCACCCACACCTGACACTCTCACCCACACCTGGCACTCTCGCCTACACCTGGCACTCTTACCCACACCTGGCATTATCACCCACATCTGTGAGTTAAGGGACAGCAGATGCCAGAATTGCCACTCACTCACAACCATCCTGGCATCTGACTCACCTGTTCCGTCTGTTTCCTCTCCAGTCTGTCTATGTCTGTCTATCCATTTCTCTCTCTCTCTCTATCTATTTACCTATCTATATATATATATATATATATATATATATATATATATATATATATATATATATATATATTGTTGTGTGTGTGTGTGTGTGTGTGTGTGTGTGTGTGTGTGTGTGTGTGTGTGTGTGTGTGTGTGTGTGTGTGTGTGTGTGTGTGTGTGTGTGTTCTGCTAAACGTACTCATAAACACACCTACTCTCACCCACCTACTCAGCCTCTCCACCACGTCTCTGGCACTCTATAGCACTAACTCACTCACTTGTGTCGTACTGTCACTATGAATATTATGTGTGTGTGTGTGTGTGTGTGTGTGTACTCACCTAATTGTACTCACCTAATTGTGGTTGCAGGGGTCGATACTCAGCTCCTGGCCCCGCCTCTTCGCTGTCCGCTACTGGGTCTCTGCTCTCCCTGCTCCATGAGCTTTATCATACCTTGTCTTAAAACTATGTATGGTTCCTGCCTCCACTATATCTTTCTCTAGTCCATTCCACTTCCTGACTACTCTGTGGCTGAAGAAATGCTTCCTAACATCCCTTTGACTCATCTGAGTCTTCAGCTTCCAGTTGTGTCCCCTTGTTTCTGTGTTCCCTCTCTGAAACATCCTGTGTGTGTGTGTGTGTGCGTGTACTCGCCTAATTGTGGTTGCAGGTATCGAATCAAGCTTAAGGCTCCGCCTTTTTCACTGGTCGTTACTAGGTCACTCTTCCTGCTCCACGAGTGTGTATGTGTGTGTGCCTGTACTCGCCTAATTTTGGTTGCAGGTATCGAATCACAGCTTAAGACTCCGCCTCTTCACTGGTCGTTACTAGGTCACTCTTCCTGCTCCATGAGCTTTATCATACCTCTTCTTAAAGCTATGTATAGATCCTGCCTCCACTACATCACTTTCCAGAATATTCCACTTCCTGACAACTCTATGGCTGAATAAATGCTTCTTAACATCCCTGTGATTGATCTGAGTCTTCAACTTCCAATGTGACCCCTTGTTGCTGTGTCCCATCTCTGGAACATTCTGTCTCTGTCCACCTTGTCAATTCCTCTCAGTATCTTATCTGTCGTTATAATATCCTCCCTATCTCTCGTGTCTTCCAGTGTCGTCAGTTCGATTTCCCTTAAGCCTCTCCTCGTAGGACATACCCCTTAGCTCCTGGGGTAGTCATGTTGCAAACCTTTGCACTTTCTCTAATTTCTTGACGGGCTTGACCAGGTGTGGGTTCCATACTGGTGCTGCATACTCCAGTATGGGCCTGACGTACACGGTGTACAGAGTCTTGAACGATTCCTTACTCAGGTGTCGAAACGCTATTCTTAGGTTTGCTAGCGCCCGTATGCTACAGCAGTTATTTGATTGATGTGCGCCTCAGGAGATGTTCTGGTGTTATACTCACCCCAAGATTCTTTTTCTTGATTGAGATTTGCAGTCTTTAGCCCCCAGGCATGTACTGTCTGAGGTCTTCTTTGACCTTCCCCAATCTTCATGACTTTGCACTTGGTGGGGTTTAACGTCAGGAACCAGTTGCTGGACCAGGCTTCCATCCTGTCCAGATCCCTTTGTAGTCCTACCTAATCCTCACCCGATTGAATTCTTCGCATTAGTTTCACATCGTCTGTGTGTGTGTATGTGTGTTGTGCGTGTGTGTGTGTGTGTGTGTGTGTGTGTGTGTGTGTGTGTGTGTGTGTGTGTGTGTGTGTGTGTGTATGTGTGTACGTGTTCGCCGAATTGTGTTTACAGGGGTCGATGTTCAGCTGCTGGCAGGGATCGAGTCCTGGAGGGAGAGGTACAATGTGTTTACTCTGTAAGACGGGTAGGGATGTTGGTATTCTCTGGGTGTGAGACTGAACTGGTGTGCCCGCTGGTACATGAAAGACAGACAGCAGAGGACCTGGAAAGTTCACACCCGGGCTATCTGCTGAAGAGGACTATCTGCTTATGGCAAGGTTATAAACTCTGTGCGTATTTTCTAGGTGGCTAAGTCATGGATACAACAGCAGAGAAATTGGAGGTTCACATTTGCTTTTTTTTATGCACATCTGTACAAACTCAAGGCCAAGAATGTTTTTTTTTCGCTGAAGGAAAGAGTGGGGAAGTTGCAATTGCGAGGGTCATTAGAACTGTGATACACTCGAACTTCTAGCAAGACAGCTACTGAAAGAGTAATGGTGAATGTGTTTCTTTCTTCAGATCACCCTACCCTGGAGGGTAACAGCCAGTGAGATTAACATGAATAAATCCTTACCTTCCTCCCGAAGTTGCAAGGCAAGGCGATCTACCTTAAATAAATATATATATATATATATTCCAGTCTTCTAAGTCTTCCAGAGCGTTTTTTAACACACATTTTGCGTTATATCTAACATATAAAGATGTGAATGAAACTTGAGTCCCGTGGAAGCAAGAAGATCCTAAGATGTCGCTGTGTCATTAACTGTGTCTAACTGTGTCTGACTGTGTCATCAACTGTGTCTGACTGTGTCATCCACGAGTGGATATTTTCCACCGGTGACGCCGCCTCCAACTGCTTCAGCTCACCTGCCTGCAGTACATAAACCTTTTCTCCCTTCTCCTTTGATCAAGATTGTTGGACTGAAGACGTTGACTCCAGGCTGAGGGACTTATTACCTCAAACTCCTTCTCATCTCCCCCATTCTTCTCAGTATTGGACTGATGAAGCCACTGTGGGGCGAAACGTTTCTACAGTAAAAATACCACAAGTGTTCTTCCTGGGAGTTGTATTCTTTTATTCCACGTGAACATTATTATGACTGTGTGATGGTGAACATGTGTAGCAGTTGCGTATCTTTGGTGTTAAAACGTTTCGCCTACGACAGTTGGCTTCTTCTGTCAAGTACAGATGCAGCAGGTGTATTAGCGATAGGTTGCAACATGATGGTAATCTTGGAGTCCATTTTTAAGCTTGTTTTTTTTAATTAAAGGTAGCAGTAATAGTCATTTGAGGTGGGTGGCAGTCCCTCAGCCTGAGGGAGTTCAGCTGGAACGATATGAAGCTGATGAAGCCTACCACGTAGGCGAAGGGATTCAACAATACAAATACGCGAGGCGAGGTACACCGAGAGAAGACCGGGAATTGTAACCAGCAAACCACCAGATCGCCAGATATATTGGAGAACAATAATTAAGCCTATCAGATAGTTTTCCTTTTACACGGGAGGAATTTGTGATGGGTAAGGACAAAACTGCACCTGTAACCAAGACGACAGACTGAAGCAGTTAGTGGCCAGTGTTGGGTTTCAGTGCCTGAGCGAAGTTGCTGGTGCCAGAGAGTGGAGTTCCCGCTAGTCATGTCACTCTCGTGTGTGTGTATGGCCTCACCTCGCCTGTGTTTACAGTGACTGTGATCTAGCTTGTAAACTGCGACGATTCGATCCTCCTGGGCCTCACCAGATCTGCTTGCGGACCTACGTAAGGAATCAGGCTCCACTTCCTCCTCTGAAACACTTGAAGCGTCTGGGTCGCCCACCAGTCGATCCACTATACACACGTTATAGATAACTATAAATATTACAGACCAAATAAAATGACTTTTCCAGCCCCGTTGCTTGCTTTCTCTCACTCTCTTTATTTTTTTCCATGAGAAAGCCAATGTGTTTTCCGATCGTGTTGAGAAGAAAAGATTTTTGACTGGTCTGGAAAGTTAAAAAAAATACTTTTTAAAATGTTGTGTGGAGAGAGAGAGAGAGAGAGAGAGAGAGAGAGAGAGAGAGAGAGAGAGAGAGAGAGAGAGAGAGAGAGAGAGAGAGAGAGAGAGAGAGAGAGAGAGAACGAAAACAAGAAAGAACTAATTTGGGTGAGGCAGATATCCTGTGAGTCATTTTTCCCCTTTTATTCCTTCCACCTTTTTTTCCTCCCCCTTTCCTCCTGTCTTCCATGGACCGCAGTCCCCTCCCCCAATTCTCTCCTTCCCTGCAGCTGGTTCGTTCACTGGACCGCACTACCGCGCTGGTCCAGTTGGAACTGAAAGTTAATCAGCAGAATCTCCCGTTCCTGGGTCCAGCTAACCTAAATTAAAAATGGTGCAGTGTTTTGGTTGCTGTTAACTGTATGAAATGAGCTTGTGCTTACACACACACACACAACACAGGCGGGGTCAGGAGCTGTGACTCGATCCCTGCAACCACAACTAGGTGAGTGAACACACACACACATGTACACATACATCCCTGCTTCCTTCCCTCCTCTGTCTGTCTGTCTGTCTGTCTCTCTCTCTCTCTCTCTCTCTTTTCTCTCTTCTCTCTTCTCTTTCTTCTTCTTCTCTCTCTCTCTCTCTCTCTCTCCACCTCCCCCAGGCGCAGTAATGACAAACTAAAGAGAAACAATATAGACTGGACGGTAAGAGAGCCAGGAGGAGTGAAGTTTAATCAGACAAAGTAGGGAACAAGGTAGAGAGAAAGAGAGAGAGAGAGAGAGAGAGAGAGAGAGAGAGAGAGAGAGAGAGAGAGAGAGAGAGAGAGAGAGAGAGAGAGAGAGAAGAGAGATGGACAATGTTTGCATTTACTTTCGTTCCAATTTGAGTCAATTGTTATTCATTGTTTGTCTTGATTGTATATTGAATTGCTGCCATTAATGGGAGATTGTATGACTGTGTGTGTATATATATATATATATATACACACACACACACACACGCACACAGGGAGCAGGGAGAGAGAGGACATAGTAGCGACAAGAGGCGGGGCCAGGAGCTAAGTCTCGACCCCCTGCAACCACAATTAGGTGAGTACACACACACACACACACACCTTCTATTCTTCAATTATCTAAGCTCCAATTCCATTTACAAACAGCGGTAAAACCGCATGGGTTGTTCTACTCCATAAGCAGTGGAGGCTTTATCCTCCGTTCGCCTCGCATGGAAACTAAATGAAAACTTTTGCTGTATCTTAAGATACAGTGATACAATACGTCACGAATCCCGCGACCGTGAGCAAATGTATGAGGGATACATAGCCTAGCATGTGTCCCAGGCATGTGTCCCAGGCATGTGTCCCAGGCATGTGTCCCAGGCATGTGTCCCAGGCATGTGTCCCAGGCATGTGTCCCAGGCATGTGTCCCAGGCATGTGTAAGGCTCGTGTGTGTAAGTGTATCTTCACACTGCGGTGTTCCATTATGTCTATTTACAATAATGTCTGCGGGTCCATTGAGCGGCAGGCTGGCCCACTGGGCCGGCAGGTCGGTCCACTGGGCTCGCATATCGGTCCACTTGGCCGGCAGGTTGTTCAACTGGGCCGGCAGGTCGGTCCACTGGGCCGCCTTCACCGAACATCGTCACCTATGCTGGTCCACTTCCAGCCCCTTGGAACTGCTTTCCCCATTGACCCCTCCTTCGTCTCCCTTGACCCCTCCTTCGTCTCCCTTGACCCCTCCTTCGTCTCCCTTGACCCCTCCTTCGTCCCCCTTGAACCCTCCTTCGTCCCCCTTGACCCCTCCTTCGTCCCCCTTGACCCCTCCTTCGTCCCCCTTGCCTTCTTAAAGTGGAACACCGAACACAGAGCTCAGCAAGAGAGGGGCTGACCACTGCGTTCTGTGAATACCTCTCAGCAAGGGGGAAACCCTTCTTTTACTGATGTTTCGCCCTCATTGAGGCATTAACAGACACGCAGAATTAAAAAAAAACATCACCTTGTAAAACGTGCAAGTATCCAGACGTCAGGTCATGTGGTAGTGGGGTCAGAAGAGGCGCAAGTCAGGTCAAATCAAAAGTGACAGTGACTGACTCCGTGAGTTATGTCGAGCATGTTCATGTGTGGATCCTAGTCAGTGTATGTGTGTGTGTGTGTACTCACCTAGTTGTGGTTGCAGGGGTCGATTCATAGCTCCTGGCCCCGCCTCTTCACTGGCCGCTACTGGGTCACTCTCCCTGCGCCATGAGCTTTATCATACCTCTTCTTAAAGCTTTGTATGGAACCTGACTCCACTACATCGCTTCCCAAACTATTCCACTTCCCAACCACTCTGTGACTGAAGAAATACTTCCTAACATCTCTGTGATTCATCTGAGTCTTCAACTTCCAACTGTGTCCCCTTGTTGATGTGTCCCATCTCTGGAACATTCTGTCTTTGTCCACCTAGTCAATTCCTTTCAGTATCTTATATGTCGTTATCATGTCCTCCCTATCTCTCCTGTCCTCCAGTGTCGTCATGTCGATTTCCCTTAACCTCTCCTCGTAGGACATACCCCTTAGCTCCGGGACTAGTCTTGTTGCAAACCTTTGCACTTTCTCTAGCTTCTTTACGTGCTTGGCTAGGTGTGGGTTCCAAACTGGTGCTGCATACTCCAGTATGGGCCTAACGTACACAGTGTACAGGGTCCTGAACGATTCTTTATTAAGATGTCGGAATTCTGTTCTTAGGTTTGCTAGGCGCCCGTATGCTGCAGCAGTTATTTGGTTGATGTGCGCCTCAGGAGATGTGCCTGGTGTTATACTCACCCCAAGATCTTTTTCCTTGATTGAGGTTTGTAGTCTCTGGCCCCCTAGACTGTACTCCGTATGCGGACTTCTTTGTCCTTCCCCAATCTTCATGACTTTGCACTTGGTGGGTTTGAACTCCAGGAGCCAATTGCTGGACCAGGCTTGCAGCCTGTCCAGATCCCTTTGTAGTTCTGCCTGGTCCTCGTCCGATTGAATTCTTCTCATCAACTTCACTTCATCTGCAAACAAGGACACTTCGGAGTCTATTTCTTCCGTCATGTCGTTCACAAATACCAGAAACGGCACCGGTCCTCGGACTGACCCCTGTGGAACCCCACTCGTCACCGGCGCCCACTCTGACACCTCGCCACGTACCATGACTCGCTGCTGTCTTCCTGACAGGTATTCCCTGATCCATTGTAGTGCCTTCCCTGTTACCCCTGACTGGTCCTTCAGCTTCTGCACTAATCTCTTGTGTGGAACTGTGTCAAACGCGTTCTTACAGTCCAAGAATATGCAATCTACCCACCCCTCTCTCTCTTGTCTTACTGCTTCCGTGTGTGTGTGTGTGTGTGTGTGTGTGTGTGTGTGTGTGTGTGTATGTGTCTGTGTGTGTACTCACCTAATTGTGGTTGCAGGGGTCGATTCACAGCTCCTGGCCCCGCCTCTTCACTGATTGCTACTAGGTCCTCTCTCTCTCCCAGCTCCATGAGCTTTATCAAACCTCGTCTTAAAACTATGTATTGTTCCTGCCTCCACTACGTCACTTTCTAGGCTATTCCACTTCCTGACAACTCTATGACTGAAGAAATAGTTCCTAACATCCCTTTGACTCATAGGAGTCTTCAACTTCCAATTGTGACCCCTTGTTTCTGTGTCCCCTCTCTGGAACATCCTGTCTCTGTCCACCTTATCTATTCCTCGCAGTATTTTATATGTCGTTATCATGTCTCCTCTAACCCTCCTGTCCTCTAGTGTCGTCAGGCCGATTTCCCTTAACCTTTCTTCGTAGGACAATCCCCTTAGCTCTGGGACTTGTCTTGTTGTAAACCTTTGCACTTTCTCTAATTTCTTGACGTGCTTGACCAGGTGTGGGTTCCAAACTGGTGCTGCATACTCCAGTATGGGCCTGACGTATATGGTGTACAGAGTCTTGAACGATTCCTTAGTGAGGTATTGGAACGCTATTCTTAGGTTTGCCAGCCGCCCGTATGCTGCAGCAGTTATCTGATTGATGTGTGCCTCAGAAGATGTGCTCGGTATTATACTCACCCCAAGATCTTTTTCCTTGAGTGAGGTTTGCAGTCTTTGGCCACCTAGACTATACTTTGTCTGCGGTCTTCTTTTCCCTTTCCCGATCTTCATGACTTTGCATTTGGCAGGGTTAAATTCAAGGAGCCAGTTACTGGACCAGGCTTGTAGCCTGTCCAGGTCTCGTTGTTGTCCTGCCTGATCCTCGACTGATTTAATTCTTCTCATTAACTTCACATCATCTGCAAACAGGGACACTTCTGAGTTTATCCCTTCCGTTATGTCATTCACATATACCAAAAACAGCACAGGTCCCAGGACTGACCCTTGTGGAACCCCACTCGTCACGTACCATGACTCGTTGTTGCCTCCCTGTCAGACATTCTCTGATCCATTGCAATACCTTTCTTGGTACGTGTGCCTGACCCTTTAGCTTTTGCATTAATCTCTTGTGTGTGTGTGTGTGTACTCACCTATTTGTGGTTGCAGGGGTCGAGTCATAGCTCCTGGCCTGTGTGTGTGTGTGTGTGTGTGTGTGTTTGTATGTGTGTTTGTGTGTGTGTGTATGTTTGTATGTGTGTGTTTGTGTGTGAGTTTGTATGTGTGTGTTTGTGTGTGTGTGTTTGTATGTGTGTTTGTAGTGTGTGTGTGTGTGTATGTTGAATGTTGTTAATTGTACACATTCCTCTGCTTTAATCTGCACTCTTACAGTGAGGTAAATAACAGCTGCGTCAAGGCACTGTCGTTCTCCAGATATATTAGTGGTGCGAAAACCTTGGGAAGCTTTAAAAAACAGAATGCATGAAAATATGAGAGGGTTTGAGTAAATGCGAGCTTGACCTACCTAGCGTGGGTCAGTGGGCCTGCCTAGCGTGGGTCAGTGGACCTGACTCATAATATAGGGACGCCATCCGTCTTTCATCTTTTTTTTTAGCGTTTGCGAAAAAACAAGGGCTCGAGTTTTACAGTGAGGCTGGTTGCTAGGCCTGAACCTACTTTTTTATATAATTTCGTTATTATTGGGGGATTTATTTTAAGTAATTATGGATTAACATTCGTTAACCTAATCTAGCCTAACTTAATCTAACTTAACTTAACCTGACCTCTATGGCACTTGAAGTATGCTTAAGACACAGTCCTTCAAGAAAAGAGAAGAGAAGATGTAAACTAGAAGAGAGAGATGTCCCTCTACACGTGAAGGCGAAGAATCACAGAGCTGCTGAGAGGGGCCAGTCTATCTGAAATACGGAAGGAGGAACTCACCAGAGAAATAGAAAATACTGAACTCAGCTTAAGGAATCATGCAGGAGCCAAGAAACACAGGAAGAACTTAAAGCCATAAATGAAATTGATATATTTTTTTCTTACTCCAGATCTAGGGCAAAAACCGCATCCAGTATTGGGCCTCTTCTTAAAAGAGATAGGACTTACACAGATGAAGCAAAGAAATAAGAGAAATACTGAAGTCCCAATATGACTCAATGTTTAGTGAGCTGTAAGTCAGACCAAGAGTCGACAATCTAAATTAATTGTTTATGGCAGAGACTCAAATAATGGTTAATTCAAAAATTTCTTATATAATCCTAATACCATGGGACTTAGAAAAAACAATAAATGACATGCCCATGCACTCTGCCCCAGGCTCTGACTCGTGAAACTCCGTGTCCATCAAGAACTGTATGAAATCCCTTTCACGTGCCTTAAATATTCTATGGAGAGGGAGCAGAGACACGGGTCATCCCATAGTCACTAAAAACAACAAAGGTGGCGGTAAAGAAATTGCAAAGAATTACAGACATACGGCACTAACGTTCCACATCATAAAAGTCCTTGAAATGGTTCTAAGAAGCCAGATCCCCACCCACTTGGATTCCTAGCAATTGCACAACCCAGGGCAGCATGGGTATAGAGCTTCTTTCTCTCACAGCTAGTGGACCACTATGACATGGTCTTGGATGCACTGGAGAACAAACAAAATGCAGATATAGTATACACAGACTTTGGAATAACCTTCGACAAGTGTGATCATGGTGTAATAGCACAGAAAATGAGTAATAAACGAATTACTGAGAAAGTGGGTAGATGGATCTATAACTTCCTAACAAACAGAACACAAAGAGTAATAGCATGCAGAGTAAAGTCAGAGGCGGCTATAGTGAAGACCTCTGTCCCACAAGGCACAGTACTTGTTCCCCTCCTTTTCTTCACCCTCATATCTGATTTAGACATAGATAAGAAGAACATAAGAACATAAGAAAGAAGGAACACTGCAGCAGGCCTACTGGCCCATGCGAGGCAGGTCCAAGTCTCCCGCCGGCTTAAGCCAATGCCCTGACCCAGCCAGGTCAGGTTACATTCACTTAAGGAAGGAGCACGGCATCTGACCTAGTAACACAAACTAGTCAGGTACAACTCACACCCACCGCACCCACTCATATTTTATCTAGCCTATTTTAAAACTACACAACGTTTTAGCCTCTATAACTGTACTCGGGAGTTTGTTCCACTCATCGACAACTCTATTACCAAACCAATGCTTTCCTATATCTTTTCTGAATCTGAATTTATCCAACTTAAAGCCATTGCTTCGAGTCCTGTCAATACAAGATATTTTTAGCACGCTATTTACATCCCTTTATTTATTCCTGTTTTCCATTTATATACCTCAATCATATCCCCCCTAATTCTACGCCTTTCTAGAGAGTGCAGATTCAGGGCCCTCAGTCTATCCTCATAGGGAAGATTTCTGATACATGGGATCAACTTAGTCATCCTCCGTTGTACGTTTTCCAGAGCATTTATATCCATTCTGTAATACGGTGACCAAAACTGTGCAGCATAATCTAGATGAGGTCTAACCAAGGATATATAGAGTTGAAGAACAACCTGAGGACTCCTATTATTTATGCTTCTTGATATGAAGCCAAGGATTCTGTTTGCTTTATTGCGAACACTTATGCACTGCTGTCTTAGTTTTAGATTACTGCTAACCAGAACTCCTAAATCCTTTTCGCAATCAGTAGTATTAAGATCTACATTATTTAGTTTATATGTGGCATGGTTATTGTCCTGTCCAATATTTAGAACTTTGCATTTATCTATATTAAACTGCATCTGCCACTTCTCCGACCACTGCATCAGTCTATTCAAATCTTCCTGGAGTGCTCTAATGTCCTCATTTGAATGAATTTTACGGCCTATTTTGGTGTCATCTGCAAACTTGCTTATGTCGCTATTTATTCCCTCATCTATGTCGTTTATGTAGATTGTGAACAACAAGGGGCCCAATACTGACCCCTGTGGAACACCACTTGTGACGCTTCCCCACTCTGATTTCTCCCCATTTATGCAAACTCTCTGCTGCCTATTTGTCAACCATGTAAGCCACAATACCGTGTCCTTCTTTACTAATGATATCAGAATTTGCACGACAGTGTCATCTATTGAAGACACTGTAAGGAAATAAATGGTATAAAATACCGACACAATGGAAAAATAAACACATAAGCAGTATAATGTGATCCTTTATTGACAACGTTTCGCCCACGTAGTGGGCTTTATCGAGTCACAAACAGATTTACCTTCATCGCTATCCCACATAGAACTTAAGAATGGAACACTGCAGAAGGTCTACCCATATACTTGTCCAATCTCTTTTTAAGTTACCCAAGTTTTCAAACTATCACCCTACTTTGAAGACTGTCACATGCAGCATTCTCCACCTGACCCAGCATTCTCCACCTGACCCAACATTCTCCACCTGACTAAATCCTATAAATACTCATGTATCTTTTATCCAGGTAGATCTGTTTGACTCGATCAAGCCCATTGCGTGGGTGAAATGTTGTCAATAAAGAATCACATTATACTGCTTATGTGTTTGTTTTTCCAAGACACTGTAAATTTCCAAGTGAACATTAATCAAGTCTTTAAATGGGCCTCAGAAAGTAATATGGAGTTCAATGAAGACAAATTTAATTTACTCCGCTATGGAAAACTAGGGGATAAAAAAAATCCAACCACACAATAGATCGAAAACTAATATGAAGGACCTGGGAGTGATAATGTCAAAAGATCTCACTTTCAAAGATTGCAACAATGTCTACCATATCTGCTAGGAAAATGATAGGATGGATAATGAGAACCTTCAAAACTAGGGATGTAAGACAATGATTTTCTTCAAATCGCTTTTTCTCTAGGCTGGAATATTGCTGTGCACTGACGACCCCTTTCAAGGCAGGCGAAATTGCAGACCTGGAGAATACACAGAGAACTTTTACTACATGTATAAGTACAATGAAACACCTAATTACTGGGAACGGTTGAAGTCCCTTGACCTGTACTCCCTGGAACGCAGACGAGAAAGATACATGATAATATACATTTAGAAAATCTTAGAGGGACTAGTCCCGAATCAGCACACAGAAATCACTCCCTATGAAAGCAAAAGACTCGGCAGGAGATGCAACATTCTCCTAATGAAAAGCAGGGGCGCCACGAGTACACTGAGAGACAACACAATAAGTGTCAGGGGCCCAAGACTGTTCAACTGCCACCACCCAGCATACATGAGGCGGATTACTAATAGACCCCTGGCTGTCTTCAAGAAAGAGTTGGAGAGGCACCTGGGTTGCGGTCCGTACGTTGGTTTGCATGCTGCCAGCAGTAATAGCCTGGTTGATTAGGCCCTGGTCCGCCGCGAGGCCTGTGATGGATCGGGCCGCGGGGGCGTTGACCCCCGAAACACCCTCCAGGTATACTCCAGGTATAACGTATGTCTTCCTTCACTATAAAAAGATACCGTGGCAATGATAATCTTATTTCTGTTTCTTAAACTGTTGAGTAAGACGTGCCTTGCATGGGCCAGTAGGCCTCTTGCAGGAGTCATACTTCGTATGTTTTTACTTTCTTATTTTTTCTTCACTCATGCTACAAGAAAATTCACGGGGGAAGGGGGGGGAGTGTCTCTAATGCGGTGTTGTTTTTCTTCTTGTCTCCCGCAGGTAAACACGGGGGAGGGGGGAGGGGAGGAGGAGGAGGGGAGGTGTAGTAGTGCCAGTAACACGGGGTGAGCCAAGGCGCTGACACCTGGTTGAAGACAGGTGCCTTCAGAACGTAAAGAATGCCACACCTTGGCAGCCGTTAGCCGTTCCACAGTATACAAACACACGCGCACACACACACACACACACACACAACACACACACACACACACACACACACACACACACACACACACGCACACACACACACACACACACACGGAGGTATGTATAGCCGCATACATACCTCCGTGTGTACGCCCTGAGATGCTACCATCAGCGTCTAAAGAACTGACGTCACAGTTGTCAGGATAATTTTCAAAATGCCCTTTTTTTAGTTTCAGGCCTATATGTGCATTAATGGTTACCGTAACTCAAGAGTTACTGTTTATAGGCCTTGTAGAAGATATATTCACGTTTAACAGAATATATTGTAAATTAATTTGTTACAAACGGAAATAATGTTATGACACGTTAGTCAAGTACAGGAAATTATAGTTTGTTTGTTTCTAGTATCTCCAGTATCTCTAGTATTTCTAGTATTTCCAGTATCTCTAGTATTTCTAGTATCTCTAGTATTTCTAGTATCTCTAGTATTTCTAGTATCTCCTATTATTCTAGTATTTCTAGTATTTCTAGTATCTCTATTATTTCTAGGTATCTAGTATTTCTAGTATCTCTAATATTTCTAGTTTTTCTAGTAAATCTAGTATATCTTGTATCTCTGGTATATCTAGTATCTCTAGTGTCTCTGGTATCTCTAGTATTTATGGTATCTCTAATTTATCTCAGTTATTCTCTGGTATCTCTAGTATATCTGGTATTTATAGTATCTCAAGTACCTCCAGTGTCTTTGGTATCTCTAGTATCTCTGGTATCTCTAGTATCTATTATCTCCAATATCTCTAGTATATCTAGTATCTATAGCATCTATAATATCTCTAGTATCTTTAGTATCTCTAGTATCTTTATTATCTATAATATCACTAGTATCGCTAGTATCTAGTATTTATGGTATCTATACTATATTATAGGATACCAACATGGTACGTGAGGTTACCAACGCTCCAGGGAGATACCACATCTCCGGCGCTGCCAGACGCAAGAAGACCTATTATTTAAATTCGTAATTGCTAGTTATTCCTCATAAACATAGATTAATTTACAACAAAAAATAATAATTTTATATCAAAATCAGTATTGTTTTGTATAAACTGAAGGGTAGTACATTTCTCAGTGTTATAAATACTGAAGGGTATGTATTCTGCAGTATATAAAACAAGTGTATACACTGAGATACATACACACATCTCAGTGTACATACAATGAGATGTGTACATATATATATATATATATATATATATATATATATATATATATATATATATATATATATATATATATATATATAATTATGTGTGTTGTGTATAACATTAAGGGTGTGTTTCTCTCAGTGTATATAAACGTAAAGATGTGTTTTCTCAGTGTATATACACTAAGAAATGTATTTTCCTCAGTGTATATACACGTGACGGATGTTGTTTTTCTCAGCCTTAAAAACGTTCGTGTAGTCGATAGGCTTTAAACCCCATTGACCAATCCAAGAGCACCGAAGACTTCCCGGCCCACTCGAGGCTCAACATGCAACGTAAACAGCACTCTGGCACTGGCACTCTGGCACTCTGGCAAGTGTTCCACATTCTCCCAGACTCTCATCTACGTGGAAGAGTTAGAGATCTTACCTACGAGTGATGGATTTTAATTACTTGTCTCACGAGACACACGAGACTCACGAGACTCACGAGACTCACGAGACTCACGAGACTCACGAGACACACGAGACTCACGAGACTCACGAGACTCACGATACACACGAGACTCACGAGACTCACGAGACACACGATACACGAGACACACGATACACACGAGACTCACGAGACTCACGAGACACACGAGACTCACGAGACTCACGAGACTCACGAGACTCACGAGACACACGAGACTCACGAGACACACGAGACTCACGAGACTCACGAGACACACGAGACACACGAGACTCACGAGACACACGAGACACACGAGACTCACGAGACACACGAGACACAACGAGCTCACGAGACACACGGACTCACTGAACACACGAGACTCATGGATCGAGACAGACCAGGTCTCACGAGACTACACGAGACTCACGAGGACACACGAGACTCACGATGACACACGAGACTCACGAGACAGCACACGAGACTCTACGAGACCACGGACTCAGAGACTCACGAGACTCACGAGACACAGATTACGACCAGAGACAACAGACTCACGAACACACGAGACTCAGAGACAACGAGACCACGAACACGGACCACGAGACTCAGAGACCACGAACCCGAGACTCAGAGACACACGAGACTCACGATACACACGAGACTCACGAGACCACGAGACACCAGAGACTCACGAGACACACGAGACTCACGAACCACGAGACTCAGAGACACACGAGACCACGAAACACGAGACTCACGAGACCACGAGACTCACGAACACACACCCAACACACGAGACCACGACACACGAGACTCACGAGACCACAGACCACAACACACGAGACTCACGAGACCACGGACTCACGAACACCGAGACTCACGAGACACACGAGACTCACGAACCACGGACCACGAGACTCACGAGACTCACGAGACACACGAGACCACGGACCACGGACTCAGAGACCACGAGACACGAGACTCACGAACCACGGACTCACGAACACACGAGACCACGAGACTCACGAGACCACGAGACCACGAACCACGGACCGGACCAGAGACTCACGAGACACACGAGACAACTTTTGGGGAAAACTGAATTATGTTTACAAATGCTTATTGAAGACAACGGAAGAAAATACACAGGTGCATTTAAACTAAAAAAATACATAGATTTAGCTATTGTAGAATGTGGTTCTTCAAGCCCAGGATTACCTGGAGTTTACCTGGAGAGGGTTTCGGGGGTCAACGCCCCAGCTCGGTCTGAGACCAGGCCTCATGGTGGATCAGGGTCTGATCTACCTGAGGAGTCGAGAGGAAAATCTGGGTAGATATGATTACGACGTAGAAAATACTACGAGGGATTGACTGGGAGTGAGTGCTCGGGTGTATGGGACATAGTTGAGACAGTTATGCGACATGGAGTGTTTCTTCGGCGTCAGGGTGGTGGAGAAATGAGGAAGATGAGGATGTGGTGGAGGCTTCGTGCGCAGTTTTAAGAATAGAGACGGCGACAAGGCCAGTGAGGGCAGAAGTCAGTAGTGAATGTCGGTCAAGGTAGCTTGTGAGACGGGGCCAGGAGCCAAGTCTGGCAACACTTTCCCCAACAACACTGTGAGTACACACACACACACACTACACACACACACACACAAGGCGGGGCCAGGAGCTGTGAATCGACCCTTCAACCACAACTAGGTGAGTACACACACAAGGCGAGGCTAAGAGCTGTGACTCGACCCCTGCAACCACAACTAGGTAAGTATACACACACACACAAGGCGGGGCCAGGAGCTGTGACTCGACCCCTCCAACCATAACTAGGTGAGTACACACACACACATCTCAGCCAGCAAGATAGCAACTATCTCCTCCTACTCGCTCTCCTCTCACTCCCTACTCCTTCCCTACTCTTCTCCCTTATATCTTGCCCCTCCACTGCCCCTTAATTCCCCACCTCACTAACTCCCTCCCTCTCTCCCCGCTATCTTTTTCTCTCAACTCTTATCTCGTTCACCTCACATTTCTACATCACCTTCCCTCCTTCCTGTCTCACCTCCTTCTCACCTACTTACATAAGAACATAAGAATGGAGGAACACTGCAGAAGGCCTACTGGCCTTATTTTTCTCTCCTCCCTCCTTATCTTTTTCTCTTCTACCTTTTCTACCTCCCTTCTACCTTTCCTCTCTCCCTTCTACCTTTCCTCCCTCCCTTCTTCCTTTCCTCTCTTCCTTCTACCTTTCCTCCCTCTCTTCTACCTTTCCTCCTTCTCTTCTACCTTTCCACTCTCCCTTCTACCTTTCCTCCCTCTCTTCTACCTTTCCTCCTTCTCTTCTACCTTTCCTCCTTCTCTTCTACCTTTCCTCCTTTCTCTTCTACCTTTCCTCCCTCCCTTCTTCCCCTCCCTCCTACCTCTCCAGATAATCCACCACAGAACCTCATTTCTTCAATCCCTATTCTTCCCCAATCATAGACCCCAACCTTCTCAATCTCACAGCCTCCCCAACCTCCTCAACCACCCCAAATACTCCTAACCTCCCCAACATCCTACCAGGACCAGGATTTATTAACTAATCCCAGTATTTCCATCCTGCTGTCTCATCCTCCCGCCTTCCCTTCATCCTACACTACCTTCTTTCCCTATCCCCTACAGCAACAAGTAAAGACAGAGAACAGGCAAAAGAGTGGCGATTTTAAAGGAAGAATGGCAGAGAAGAAGCCAGACAGAATAGCCATCACAGAGACAAAGTTTGTTTGGAAAACAACGAAAGGAATTGTCTCTAGGGAATTCTTCATTATGAGAACACTGAGCTGATCAGGGATCAGCGGTAGTTAAAGGTAATGGAAGGTAATAAGCCAGGGTGGTAAGTGGGGTACCCCATTTGCCACCCTGGCTTATTACCTGGCTTGCCACTTGTCTCTGGCAATACTTCCAGAGAGCTTTAGTGTATATATATATATATATATATATATATATATATATAAAGATATAGGGAGGTACCACCTCTGGAACTGTCCTGGGGACACTCATCCTCAGAGAAAAGAATAAACTTGCTTCAGGGTAAAACTCAAGGTTCACCCTGAAGCTGTTTGAATATTGTTTTCTCCTACCACCCCTTATATTTATATAGTCTGTGTATACTTTATTTAAAGACAAAATACATTGACAAAAATACAATAGGGAGTAGATCAACATAGATAACAACTCAGAGCTACATCTCGAATACTTCGTCCAGCTTCCCGGCGGTGGGCCGCGTGCCATGAATGCTGCAGGCATTTTCCCTCTGGATCGCAACACTGAGTCTCTGAAAGAGGAAGCTGGCTGCCCTGTGGTCCTTGGTTTGAGTAATGATTTTTCACCACCTCTTTGAGGAACTTTAGAGCACACTTGCCCCATGCTCCAAGGGTCTTCGACCCTATTGGGATGAAGTTATAGCAAGGGGAAAGGTCTTCATATTTGCGGGTCTTATGGGTCTCCCTGTGGCTGGCAGCTCCACCCCCTTCAGCTACAGAGTATGGCAAGTAGGTGTCTGTCATTGTGGCGGCACGGGTGTAGTTCCAGGTAATCTGCTTACCATCCTTCCAGGTTAGCATAGTGGCTCCATCAGGACGCTTTTGACTTCCGTCAGACCTCTGCACTTGGGGTTCCCGTTGGGCTGGGCAACGGGCTGAGGTCGTTGACCTCATGTCTAGCATACTTCCCTTCTGATGTGTGACACACGAGACCATGAAGTCCGAATTGATCAGCCGTCGCCCTGCAGCAAATACACCTATGTTCGGTGAGTATGGGGCGGTTAGGCGACGAGCAACTCCAATCCGAATGGCCTGTGGGTCGAGTCGAGTGCCCAGGAAGGATTTGGGAACATCTAGACGG
>WNWK01024012.1:0-30311 GCA_009830355.1 Cherax destructor | reverse complement strand
AAAACCCCAACCCATGTAACAGACCCCCCAGAAAAAACAAAAAATACCCCCCCCCTTCCACATCCCCATGTGTCACACTTTCCCAATCCCCCCCACCACCGCAATCGCAGATAGTGATCGTAGGTGATAAACTAACACACCCCTCAAAAAATCATTTTTTACCCTACCATCCGCCTCCCTGGACCATAAACACACAAAAAAGACCCCTCCCCAGATCCATCCACCCGTTTCCCGCCCCTCCCCCCCCTCACTGTGATGGAAAACCCGGCTAGTCTCCTTTTAATATAGCCCCCCCCCTTTAAACTCAAGGAGGGGGGGAAAACAGTGACCCTTTAATCATCGACAACCAACTTGTAATGTTCCTACAAAAAACCCTATACCATACCTCCCCAAATACTCACGAAACCATTCACGTTTCATCTTTCCCCAAAACCATTTATTCACTAAAGCACTTGAAACTGACAGGGGTTTTCCCTTTTGGCCGGCACTTCCACCCCCTTTCCCCGATTTCCACCACGGTCTCCCAGAGTCTCAGGAACCACCTTTCAGAGTCTCTGCCCCTTGGACCCCCATCACCCCTCACTACATCAGCCCACATCTTCTTTCCCGGACGTTGCCCCGGGGGCCATCTCTGTATGCTGGGCGCCTTTTCCGTGCGCACTTTCTTCCTCCATCCCCCCCCGGGGAGGCCAAAGTGCACCTCCGCCCCCCATGAAGCAGCCGCCCTGCCCCGGGCACTACCACAGGGAGGCCAAAAACCCCCACATCCCTGCCCCCTGCGACTCCAAGTCAGCTGCAGGTTTCCACACACCGGGCCCTCGGGCAAAAAAGGTCCGCCCCATGAAAACCCCTTTTGCCACCCTTCACCCCCATCTCCCCCGGCTCCAGGCTCCTGCGTATTATTTTCCCCCTGGTGGTCGCACAGCCATCCCCCAAAGATTCCCCCGTCCACCTCAACCCAAACCCCCTGACTGGGTTACCCGCCCCCGCTCCTCCATACGATGCAAACCCCTTTGACCCCAACATCCTTTGGGCCCATCCCCCACACGCACAGCCATATGGTCATAGGCCCCACAAAACCGTAGGTACGCCTGCCCCCATGGTAACCCATGACTTAGTCCTGAAGCCCTCCAACAGTATGTAGGAAAGGGGGAGGGAGGGGTAACGTCATTTTAACTAAACTTCCCCTCCAGCAGACCGAAACCCCCCTTCCCGCCCCCTGCCCCCCGCGCCGTATGAACATTTCCCTATCCCCAAAAACTGTTCCCCAAATCAGCCTCCCCTTAAATGGGAATACGAACCTTGACCCAACGTAGTACCTGGATACTTTTGTAAAGCCCCGTAATGCCGAATTCATCCACAGGTACTTCCTGAAACCGGCGACAATCCTCTCCACACAGTGCAATTTAACGAAGATTCTATATGCACCATTTATAGCTCACCACACAAATCGCCATTCCCCAATCCTGGCTCTCGTATTGGCAGTCAGAAAAACAGAAGATTCGGGCCCGACACATCCCACGAATCATCTGAATCACACAGTGTTAACTCTGACCCCCCAACTGTGATGTTGAAAAACAACAATGCCCAAAGGCGCCGGTAAGGGAGGTGGTCTCACGTCCGCTCGACACCAAGGTTGAGCAACAATGTGAAAAAAAAAAATTTTTACTGGAAAAAAAAATGACTGGGAAAAGTATTTGGGAAAACAACAATAGTTTAAAGAAAAAGACACGGGAAAAACTGATTTAAACGGCACACAATATAATTAATTAATACTTACTTCAGATGGACAAAAAACAACATATACGTATTAATGAAATATGACACAAAATAATTTGAGAGACAATACTAGGAAAATTCAAAATTAATGCAAGTAGGGGGTTTAACACTTTTTGAAAAAGACTCCGAATCTTAAGATAACACAAATATATTCACTATTGAGAACAATAACTCAACACTCCAAAAAGTCTCTAAATTTTTTCGGAAAAAGAAAAGATAAATGTCTCTAGGCGAGAAGTTGATAGTGGGAAGGAAAAATGGAGGAGGTTGATGTTGTTGCAGCTCTGGCGGGGGCGTCTGCTAACCCCACACACAAGGTGATTCTCAGAAATTGCGCTTAAATGAAGGCTCTACACAGAATAGGCCTTAATCGTTTGGGGCACTAGTTGGAAAAGGGCACAAAGTCTACATCTTCACATACTATGTAGACCTGAAAAAACAGATAACCCCCCGAATTGGGTAAAAAACAGACACGTGGTTAATGGCGTCTGTTTGTGGAGGGGGAAGGGTAGGGGCGACCCGTGATGAGTGGGGCGGCGTCGGGCACGGCTTCCCCCTGAGGCCCTGGTTACTGGTACCCCACCCTTTTGGCACTTGAAATTCAAGCTAGGGGGGCTTGGGAAAAAACCCCGAATACCACAGGAATGGTTTTGCACTCAAAAAGCGATACATTGGAGCACCAAGACGTAGGGGTTGGGAACTCCCGGCCTGGCTTACTTCTCAGAGTCAGCTAGGTTGGCTTGCTGGCACTTCTCAGAGTCAGCTGGGTTCCTGGCTTAGACATTTCACACAGGTCAGATGGTTGGGTCTTGTAACTATTACTCAGCAATGTGGAAAGCTGGCTAAGGCAAGGCTGGCGAAAAGGTTTTATGGCTTGGCAGCCTCCCCCCTTTACAGAATGGCTTATTCATGGCTTAATTTGCAAAACCCCGGTCACCCCTCGTAGGTTTTAACAAATAAGATATAAGACATTGACCAGGAAACAGTGTAGACAGGCTGACGAATGCTGGCTTGGAGTGTTGTATAGCGTCTGGCACCGGGCGTCTTTCCTTGGGGGCACACACAGGATTTCTTACGGCGGGAGACTTTATCTTCCCCCAAACACCGTAATGGAAATAATTCGGGGCCTGCTGCTACCACTTGTCGTGTGGGTACTGGGAGAGTTTAAAGTTCACAAAGAAACACCCAGTGGCTGGTAACAAAATATATTGAGTAAGTGAGAGGCATGGTTGACTAATAGGCGGCAGAGAGTTTGCATAAATGGGAGAAATCAGAATCGCGTCTCAAGGGTGTTCCACAGGGTCAGTTTGGGGCCCCCGTTGTTTACAATTTTCATAAACGACATAGATGAAATAAATAGTAGCATAAGTAAATTTGCTGATGACACCAAAATAGGCCGTCCAATTCATTCAAACGAGGACATTAGAGCACTCCAGGATGATTTGAATAGACTGATGCAGTGGTCGGAGAAGTGGCAGATGCAGTTTAATGTAAACAAATGCAAAGTTCTAAATGTTGGGCAGGACAATAACCATGCCACATATAAGCTGAATAATATGATCTTATTACTTGTAATTGCGAGAAGGATTTAGGAGTTCTGGTTAGTAGTAATCTGAAGCCTAGACAACAGTGCATAAGTGTTCGCAATAAAGCTAACAGAATCCTTGGCTTCATATCAAGAAGTATAAATAACAGAAGTCCTCAGGTTGTTCTTCAACTCTATATATCTTTGTTAGGCCTCATTTAGATTATGCTGCACAGTTCTGGTCACCGTATTACAGAATGGATATAAATGCACTGGAAAACGTACAGAGGAGGATGACAAAGTTGATCCCATGTATCAGAAATCTTCCCTATGAGGATAGACTGAGGGCCCTGAATCTGCACTCTCTAGAAAGGCGTAGAATTAGGGGGATGTGATTGAGGTGTACAAATGGAAAACAGGAATAAACAAAGGGGATGTAAATAGCGTGCTGAAAATATCCAACCAAGACAGGACTCGCAGCAATGGTTTCAAGTTGGAAAAGTTCAGATTCAGGAAGGATATAGGAAAGCACTGGTTTGGTAATAGAGTTGTGGATGAGTGGAACAAACTCCCGAGTACCGTCATAGATGCTAAGACGTTGTGTATTTTTAAAAAATAGGTTAGATAAATACATGAGTGGGTGTGGATGGGTGTGAGCTTGTACTAGGTCAGATGCAGTGCTCCTTCCTTAAGTGAATGTAACCTGACCTGTACTAATTCCTTAAGTGGAAGTGACCTGACCAGGTGGTCGGCTGGACAATTATATGAGTGGGTGCGGTTGGGTGTGAATTGGTCCTGACTAGGTTGTGCTACTAGGTCAGATGCAGTGCTCCTTCCTTAAGTGAATGTAACCTGACCTGGCTGGGTCGGGGCATTGGCTTAAGCCGTTGGAGATTTGGACCTGCCTCGCATGGGCCAGTAGGCCTGCTGCAGTGTTCCTTCTTTCTTATGTTCTTATGTTCTTATATGGTAATTAAATTATAGAAAATGCAAAATTTTGTTTTAATGTTTTCCTTGATTGGAAAGTACTTAAAATATAAAAATATTTTATAAAACATTAACAATTTTAAAATAGTTTGAAGTTGAAGTAGTGACAATAAAATAATATTTAAATGAAGTCTGAGTCTTTGTTTTTTGGCCGTTACCCACCAAGGCAAAATATAATGACCAGAAGAAGACATTTACATTGACCATCTCTCGGTCACTAGATAAATCTCTAGAAATCCAGAGACATTGTTGTCCAATACCAACTGATCCACCGTGTCATTACCTTACCTTATAGACGTTACACATTGCTTTAGAAAGACACCTCAGCAAGCACTAGGATATGTTTATTAGAAAACGTTTGGGTCCTGGGATCTTGATCACTTCTAACATAAAGAGGTTAAAACGGCAGAATATATAGGCGGAGTGTGGAGGTGTGAGTGACACATGGTGACCTGTAGAATGCCATGTTTGGATGAGGACAGGTACACAATGGAATCATGTGACTCCTGTGTTTTTAGGTAAGTGGTGGTTTGTCTGGTTGAGTATCATGTATGTTAATGTTTTTGAAATTTTGTAGTTTCCAGACATCGTAGACGTCTAGGATCTTGTTCAGTGAGAACGAGATGTTCCTCATTCAATTCATCAAATGTTCCGTGAAGTCCCTGCAGATACAATCGTACCTTAGATCTTCTCTGTTGCTGGCGTTTCGATGTTCGTTCAGGCGGACCGAAAAATTTCTGCCTGTTTCCCCTATATATTTCTTGGGATAGTATCCACAGGGATGGTGTAAACGCCCACTGTGGAAAGTTAAAATTTAGGGCTACGTTTCATTGTAAGGTCTTTGATAGGTGATGTGTTTGTGGTGGAAATATATATGTTGCTCTTAGCAAAATGCCCGGCAGTATTCGTGGCAACATCACCACATGGGAGCATTATGAACTCCTTAGAGGACTGTTCTATGGGGATTTGTTGAGGATAGTTTGAGTCTGCAATCCCGGATGAAGAAAGATGGAAAATGAAGACGTGTGAAGGTTTATGTAGATGTATTCTTCAAGGAAACAACGACTGGAAACACACGAACAACTCTCATAAAGAAGCCAATAAGGACTCCTCTTTAAGTGCGGGTTCTCGGTGTATAAAAAGTGTATAAGATCGTCCTTGTTGGTAGGTTTTTCTATACACTTTGAAAAATTTTGTCTCTGTCAGTGTTCTTCAGGCCCCGAGCCTCTCATGTTGTCTCTTCAGTGTTTCTTTAAGACCGTCACTGAAGCGTATTCCACCACCAAAGTTCCTCTAATACTCCAAATATGTTTCGCTCAGCAATGTTTTTTCAAAAAATTAGTATCTTCTTGACTCAGTAGCTCTTTTTTGATTGCTCCTCTGATATCTACTACACTGCTATTTTTTCCTATTTTCATCTGCTATTATTTCCCCGCTGTTGCCTTCTAATTCCTATCTCTACCACTGCTGCACTACTACATCTACCATTATTACTACAATTACCACCTACACGACTACAATTTCTCTCTTCCTGCCCTCAACCATTCCCTTTCCCCGTCACCTCTCGTTTATATTCTGACTTCCTTCCCTCCTTGTTTTATCGTGACTGGTTAACGAATCAAAACCGAAATGTGCCCATAAATTTCAGTCTTCTAAGTGGAGTTATTTGTGTATTGTACACTAATCCCTTACCTGCCACCAGAGCAGTTGCATCCAGGTGCTGGCACTCTCTGAATCCCCAGTAACTCTCCACTCACAGCCTTCCCATCACAGCACATTTGCCTCATTTTTTTTGATATAAATGGTTTAGAAAGTGGGAAACGTTTATGCAGCCAGTTATTTGATCAGTCAATACTGAAAAAACAGTAGAGTATGAGAGGTTTGAGGTGATCAGTCCACAGCCTAGAGATAATGTTTTCACAAAAAATAGTCTTCAAATTCAAAACTGGGGGAGTTGAAAAGACCTATCAAGACTGGTGGAGAACATCATCTCCAGGCTGAGGGACTGATCACCTCAAATTCTTTTCATCTTCCACCGTTTTCTGTTCTGGGCTGATGAAGTCACTGACTGGCGAACCGTTTCTATGATAAAGATAACTGAGTGTTTCTAAAATTTCTCATTTATCATCGTGCCTCATTACCACTGCTATTGAAGCTTCTAAAGCTATAGCGAAAAGTTTCCCCCTGGGCTCAAACCCAAACCCCTACCATTCTACACATTTCATTTAACCCCAAAATAATCCCCACAACCTCCCTTCTTTTCAGAATGCTGACTGAAAAATTTTCAAATAGCATAGACAACATCAACTTTTGACTCAATAAACCTACTGCAGACAATGACATTTCCCCTTAAGTTTGTTACGAACATTATCTCCCAAGCAGCAGACAAAGCCATACCCAAGCAGCAGAAAAAAGCCATACCCAAGCAGCAGACAAAGCCATACCCAAGCAGACAACCATCATTAATTTCTTCAACAACTCTCACGGATTCAACCAAGTCTTCAGAGACCTTACTTTCCTAAGTAGCCATATCATCTATGAAAGCTGTATTTGTGTATACCTGAATAAACTTACTAATCACCCCGCTTAGACAAAGGCCACAACCACCACAGGATTCAGCTCAAAAGACAAGCTGAAAGAGACCCCCTAACTCATTCATCACCTGAAAATTCATTGGGGAAAATCCCGGGCTCTACACCCACACTTAAATTCAGACACATCACACATGACAACACAAAATCACAGACCCAAAAAAAAGGCACTCATATCTTTAAGTTCATCTGGGAACGTTATCTTTTACCCTCACCCCCCCCTTATCTCACAAACACGACAAGTAGAACACCGGAACACCTCTCACACACTGCCTTGACTCTGTCATTTCAACACAAAACTTGACACTCTTCTCCAACTCTGACATCAATCCACTCTTCAGGTGCCATCCTACCAAAGCACCTGGGGGCTCCCGGCCTCAACCACATCATCTTATAGCACCTCCCGCTCCATCATCGCGCCTACGCTAACCTCACTTTGCTTGGCCTGTATTAACGGGCCAGAACCTTTAATAATGTCATTTTTTTTAACTCTAACGCTCATCTCCTTACCACTAGCACATTGCTATGTCCGTGTTAGCTGGGGCCATCACGGGCACGGTTATTCAATGTTTTCGGGGTGCCATGACTGCCGCCTTCTTGCCACTCCTGCTGCGGTACCAATCACTGGAGCCACGCTGGGTTTAGACCCGGCTCTTTCCTATTACTAAAGCCTTTAATCTCACCAACTTATTTTAACAGTAAACTCAATTTCACCCCTCGTCCTACGAGAGTTTTCCTTGTTCACGAATAAAGCGAAAGGGGCTTACTTCACCATATATGAGGTACTTGGGCCAGTACAACATATTAATACCGAATGTCCCTTGCTAGACTTTAAATCAAACCGTCGAGTATAAACATCGGTTCCTCATCGTCAACCAAAATCATGACAGAAGCACAAGAGCGAATCGTCGACCAGCGCAGGAGTATATTTCGGCGCCTCTACTCCATCGTCGACCAGCGCAGGAATTATATTTCAGGCGCCTCTCTCCATCCCGGAAAATTCATTAAAAAAACATTCCTGATTTATGTTCCTGTGCTATATATGCTCTCCTTGTGTAATTCCAGTTGCTTAAACATTGCATCATTTGGTGGTCCGGGGTCAACATTGTGAAAAAAGAAAATCTCAGAGTTTCTCTTTATCTCTTGTTTATTACATTGATTACTAGCTTGCCAATAGGATGTACTTGTATGCGTGGCATAAAATTATTTATTGCTTATTCGTTAAAGAAAATAACTTTACAAAAGTATTTGTCATAAATTAATCCTCTTGTGATGCCGATATGACAAAAAAGAGCGGCAAAATGATGTCTAAAGTCTGAAGCGAATGTGGAGCAGCTGATAACCCAGCTACAGGCCAGGGTAGAAGCTACCAGCTGCAGGTCAGGGTAGAAGCTACCAGCTGCAGGCCCGGGTAGAAGCCACCAGCTGCAGGTCAGGGTAAACTACCAGCTGCAGTCCAGGGTAGAAGCTACCAGCTGCAGGCCAGGGTAGAAGCTACCAGCTACAGGCCAGAGTAGAAGCTACCAGCTGCAGGCCAGGGTAGAAGCTACCAGCTGCAGGCCAGGGTAGAAGCTACCAGCTGCAGGCCCAGGGTAAAGCTACCAGCTACAGGCCAGGGTAGAAGCTACCAGGTGCAGGCCAGGGTATAAACTTTTCCAGGTGCAGGCCAGGGTAGAAGCTACCAGGTGCAGGCCAGGGTAGAAGCTACCTTTGCTTACATAGTGGATATGTTGAGCTAATTTGAGTACAGGAGAAACAACTACGGGGCCCTCGGTTTTCGTTGAAAAATTTTTTCCAGAATGCTGTTCGATTGCCGTTACCGAACGAATTTGTTCTCATAAGGACAAATGTAAATTAGATTAGTCGTTTCAGACCCCTACAAATACACTTACAAAAGCACTTACAAAAATACACTTATATAATTGTTCGGGTTTGGAGGTGTACGAAAATCGAAAGGGGCCACGTATAAGCAATGATGACCTGATACAAGAATGACTTAGGTAGATCCTGTTAGTTGGGAAATAAAATTAGGAGAGGAAGACGTAATGACTGCTGTGACTGACGCCTCGTGTTTTGTGGGTGTGTGTGTGTAACGAAACCCGGGCCCTCCGTGCGTGAAGCAAGAGCGCTAGTTACCATGCCATCGGAGCGTGTGTGTGGGTGTATGTGTGTGTGTGACCCAACAATTAATATTTGCACTAATAACTCATTACAGTTGTGACCGGGTGTAGACTAGTAAATTGCTCATTGCTTTATAATTTGTTTATGATTGCAACCATGTATAAAAGTAAGTAAGTAAATTTACTTACATGATTCATTATATTTGAAACTTGTGAGTTCATTACCTTTGTACCTTGTTCAGCTATCAAAACTTTGGGGCCCAGTCTCTGGACCCATTATATACCTCTATAATCTGTAACTACCATTGTAACTTGTCATGATTGTGACCAAATCTACCTGAGTTCATTACCTTTGTAACTTGCTCAGCTATCAAAACTTTGAGGTCCAGTCCCTGGACCCATTATGTACCTCTGTAATCTTTTGACTACCGCCCACAGGATGGGTATGGGGTGCATAATAAAGATATTAAACTAAACTGTTGGGGCTTAGGGATAGGCACAATGAGACTATTGGTCCAGGAAGTAGGAAGAACTCCCTCAATGTAACTGGTATTATACAGTGCCAACAAAGGATTATTAGGCACATGCCTTAAAGTTCTGAGAATATCATAGGTTATACCATCCTCTCCAGGAGCAGTTGATCGACCTTTAGTTAATGCGTTATCTAATTCATACTCGGTGAAGAGGCAATCACTCTCATCAATATTTTGGCTCATAAAATTAATCAGTTTCAACATTTCTTCAGAAGCACTCTCTAAGTTTTCTCTAATATGAGATGACAGGTTTTCATGCCTGCAGATTTTGGACCAGTCATTTATGAGGTCATTTGCTTTTTCAAGTGGAAAGGGATGAGCAACATTGCCAGTCTTTTTCCTGGTTATTTTATTTATACCTTTCCATGCCAGACTTAAAGGGGTAGACCTATTTAATCCACTAACAAATTGTTCCCATTCCTGTTGCCTAAGTTCTTGCTTTCTAATTCTTGCATTTGTTAGTGCAGCTTGGAATGTTCTGAGAAGGTCTGGAGTTCTACACTCACGGTATGCTTTACCAATCCTTCTAGCTGCATGTGTTAGATTGCGTAGCTGTGGGTCATTATAATATTTACATTGGTTTTTATTGTCATTTCTAGTGGAAGGTTTATGTTTTCTTTTCCTGCCCACTTGATCTGTGAGCACAGTCTTAATAGTGGTAACTAGATCATCATTGAATTTTTGTGTGCCAGTGGGCTCATAATCCTTATACCATTGATTCAAGTGGTTTATAAAGTTTTCTCTGTGTTCTGGGTTGAGAATAAGTTTCCTCCTTCTGTATTTAGCTCCTCGGTTGCTTGAGTTATGATCAAGATTGACAGTTGTGAGTCTTGGGAAGTGATCAGATAGAAGATCATCAACTATGACAGAGTCATGCATCGTATATGATGTATTAAATCCAAGGCACAGATCTAGTATGCCTCCATATATGTGAGTGGGCTCAGTAGTGCCTACAATACGAACATTATCATACTCATTTAGAAATTTCACTAGTTTAGTTCCATTAGTGTTTGTTATATTATTATTATTATAATCAAAAGAAGCGCTAAACCACAAGGGTTATACAGCGCGGAAGGGCAGAACAGGATGCAGGGAGAATGGATTGTAACAGGGAGATGGATGATTAGTAGGGTATGGAGTGCAGCAGGATAGTGGATAGTGCAGGGACAGAGGGTAGCAAGAGATCGAGGTAGAAGGGACTGAGGGAGGTGCTAAAGGTACAATCTTCAGAGTTTGTGTAGTAAGTCAGTTTCCGTCAAAAAGTTAACGAGAGAGTCAGGATTAAAGGAGGGTCCATCTGCAAGAAGGGAAGGTAAAGAAAGGGCCGCAGAGCGAAGACACCGTTGGAGGTAAATCCTGCGTGCTCGTTGATAGTGGGCAGTCCAACAGAATATGTCGAACAGACACTGGAACCTGACAATGCTCACAGAGAGGGGCAGGGAGCCTCTCCATGAGATACCCGTGAGTAAGATGAGTGTGGCCGTAGATATGAGGATGAGGAATAGGATGGGAGTCCTATGCACATGTCTATTGAAAACTGGGCCTGTTGTATGTGCGTGTGTGTGTGTACTCACCTAATTGTACTCACCTAATTATGGTTGCAGGGGTCGATACTCAGCTCCTGGCCCCGCCTCTTCGCTGTCCACTACTGGGTCTCTGCTCTCCCTGCTCCATGAGCTTTATCATACCTCGTCTTAAAACTATGTATGGTTCCTGCCTCCACTATATCTTTCTCTAGACTATTCCACTTCCTGTGTAATTTGTTCATGATTGTAACTATATATGATGTGATTATGATTCATTACCTTTGTAACTTGTCATGATTGTAACCAGCTCTACCTGGAGCTCATTACCTTCGTAACTTGTCATGATTGTGACCAGCTCTAGTTCATTACCTTTGTAACTTGTCATAATTGTGACAAGATCTAGTTCATTACCGCTGTAACTTGTTCAGCTATCAAAACTTTGGAGTCCAGTCCATGGACCAATTATGTACCTCTAATCTTTTGACTACCGCCCACAGGATGGGTATGGGGTGCATAATAAAGATATTAAACTAAAATTAAACTAACGATGCGAAGATGGGAGAGTGTAGTCTCCCAACCTCGACATTGGTGACAAGAAGAAGGCCAGAAACCTATACTCGGTATAATAGAATGAAGTTTGTTATTTAGCAGGTCAGACCAGCGTTGTTGCCAACGGGTGAGAAGGTGGGTAGCAATGACCGCAAAATAGTCCGTAAAAGGAACACCTCTATAGGAAACTGGAAGGTCATGTACTGCTGACCGCGCAGCAGTGTCTGCCTGTTCAGTGTTTGCTAGAGATACGGCGTAACCAAAGTTGGATACGAAGAACTAGGGGGTGAGGTGTATCAATTTTACGGATAGCCTGTAAAGCACTAAGGGAGTCTGAAACGACCACAAATGGTGACACAGGCATAGATGCAATACGGATAAGTGCCACAAGAATGGCATACAATTCAGCTGTAAATATGCTAGCCAAGGGTAATAGATGCCCTTGCACGACGCTGTCCGGAAACACTGCTGCGAATCCGACGCCGTCAAATGACTTTGAACCATCGGTGTATACTGCAATGGCATGGAAATGAGATCGGAAATGGTCTAGAAAAAAAGACCGAGAAGCCGCCGTAGGTAGTTGGGCTTTCGCGCAAGGAAGAGGAATAGAACAGACACGGACAGCAGGAACTTCCCAAGGGGGTAGGGGAAAGGGAGATGTCACATGAACGTATAACGGTGGTAGCTGAAGGGAAGACAAGAGTGAATGTAGACGAAGGGAAAAGGGACAAAGTAAACAGGGGCGACGGACAAATAAAGAGGGCCTACTAACATCTGTGACAATCCTATACATGGAAGGATTGCAGAGGTCATGGGAGCGAACATAATAGCGAATGCAATGTGAAGCTGCGGTTAAGACTGAGGTCGAGAAGAGGTGTGAAAGCTCATCAATGGAGGACGAAGAAGGAGCTTCACTAAAAGTAGTTAGATGTGAGTAAAGGTCCCAATTTGCTCAGTCAAATTGCCAGCATGGGCTATGAGGAGGTGGTGAATATGAAGAAGTATGGATGATTGGAAAATGATCGCTGTCATGCAAGTCCAGAGGACAGACCAGGTGAAGTCTAGTACAGTTAAGGAAGAGCAAACCGAGAGATCGATGCAAGAGAGAGAATGAGTATGAGGATCAAAATGGGTGGGAGTACCCATATTTAAAACATGGAGGAAGAGAGAAGTGAAAAAAGCCTCCAACTGAATGCTGCGGGAGTCACAGTGAGACCCCCATTGGAAATGGTGGGCATTAAAATCACCAAGTAACAGAAGTGGTGGCAGTAAGGAAGGAATCAGAAATGCAACATCTGGGATAGATAAGGTTCGAGAAGGAAAGAGATACAAAGAACAGACTGTATACCACTCATTAAAGTGGATATGGACTGCAGTGTAATGCAGCGAAGTATGAACAAAGAGCTGATAATATGGAATACTGGTGCATATAAGAAATGCACTTTCATTGAAGGTTCCATCAGGAAAAGGATCCAATGAATATAACAAATCATAGCCCGAGATGGGATGGATAACTGCAGAGCATAATTTGGATTCTTGTAAACAAACACAAACGGGAAAACTGGGAGAGCAAAACCTGGAGCTCACCCCTGAGGCCGCGGATATTCCACTGTAAATAAGTATTGATTTGTGAAGAAAAAGATACAAGAAATCTGAAGGTAGAGGTATCTATGGACTAGTAGGGTTAAAAAAGTCTACATGTGGAGGTAGTGAAAAAACTTTTAAGCAGCGAAGGATTGGGACATTGTGAAGAAATGAGTTGTGCAGACAGAGAAGAATGAAGAGGAGGAACAGGGGGTGGATTGGGGTCCATTAATGGTCTAAGCTTCTCAATATATTCTGAGATAGCTTCAAGTGTTTCAGAGGACAAGGATGTTGTATGTGGTACAATATTGGAGATGGAAGGAGGGTGAGTATAGATCAGGGAGACGATGGACTGTACCAAAGTAGGGGAGGACGAAAGGGTAGAGGGAACTAGAGAAGCTTGGGAGGGAACAGGAGAGGAAGCGACCTGGGAGGGGTCAGAAGAGGAAGAAACTTGGGAGGGGACAGGAAAAGAAGGTACTGTACGAGGAGGGTGAACGTCCACACTTGTAACAGAGCCAGTTAGAGGTGAAGTACTGGGTACAGAGACTGGGAAGGAAAAATGTGCAGGTTGCAGAAGGGAAGGAGGGGTGAAAGATTTAAACAATGGGGATGTTTTGGACTTCAGAGGAGAGGGTCGATGGGGAGTAGGTGTTGTATGAGGTCTTGCAGATGCAGAAACTTGTGAGTGAGAAGAGGAAGAGGTGAGAACAGAATGAGGTACCAAGGTAAGGACCTCTGAGTCCAGGACAGCAAAAGAATTAGAGACAGGGGTGACTGTGGAAGGGATGACCACAGAGAAGGCTACAGAAGTTAGGACCCCAGAGGAGGGGGGATGTTTAGTAACTCGAGAATAAGAAATACAGTGGACCCTTCATTTTTGTGTCTTGATTATCATGAATTTAGGTTATCAGGAACTTTATTCGCCAGTCTGGCATTATTTCTAGGCGAGTGAGCATCACACCCCATTCATACAAAATATTTTGCAATAATCCAGTGTTTTTTGTGCTTGCAACTGCTAAATAAGCCACCATGGGCCCAAAGAAAGCTCCTAGTGCCAGCCTTTTGGCAAAGGTGAGAAACACAATAGAATTAACCCTTTGACTGTTTCGGTCGTATATATACGTCTTACGAGCCACTGTTTCCAACGTATTAATACGTATAAATTCTAGCGGCCTCCAATCAAGCAGGAGAAAGCTGGTAGGCCCACATGTGGGAGAATGGGTCTGTGGTCAGTGTGCTCAGTATAAAAATAATCGGGCAGCCAGTGGTGCATTGTGGGAACACCATTTCAGTAGTCCTTGTTCAGCATGCCTAGCGGTAAGAATTATCTGACTCCTTGGCGCATCTGAGACTCTTCTCTTCCTCAGTGATAGCTCTAACACAGATGGAAGTGTTTCTGAAGATAAATTTCATGGTTTTGAGGAGTTTGTGCCCAGGATACCAGAAGGAAGGAAAGAAGAGATGAGAGGAAGGAAGGAAGGAAAGAAGAGATGAGAGGAAGGAAGGAAGGAAAGAAGAGATGAGAGGAAGGAAGGAAAGAAGAGATGAGAGGAAGGAAGGAGGAAAGGAAGGAAGGAAGGAAGGAATGAATTAAGAAAGGAAGAAAGAGAGAAATGAAGGAAGAGATGAGAGGAAGGAAAGAACAAAAGAAGTAAAAAAGGAAGGAAGGAAGGAATGAAAGAAGAAAGGAATGAAGGAAGAAAGGAAGGCAGGAAGGAAGAGATGAGAGGAAGGAAGGAAGGAAATAAGTAGGAAAGGAAAGAAAAAAGGAAGCTAGGAAGGTAGGTAGGAAAGGAAGGTTGTGGGGGAGAATACATTTGACCCCATTTGTGTCGACAGGTTGACAGGCAGTGAGGGTGGTGAATAATGGTATAATTTGTCATTTTGACAGCTGCCTTACCCTGACTCAGCAAATTTAGATGTCCACACACACACACAGCTTGGAGCTTTGAAGTGCTAATATCAATTGATGGAATGTAGTATATACACTCATTGTATGCAACACAATAACCACACAAACATTATTTTTTTTTATTAACACATCGGCCGATTCCCACCAAGGCAGGGTGGCCTGTAAAAGAAAAACTTTCATCATCATTCACTTCATCACTGTCTTGACAGAGGGGTGCTTTACACTACAGTTATAAAACTGCAACATTAACAACCCTCCTTCAGTGCAGACACTGTACTTCCCATCTCCAGGACTCAAGTCCGGCCTGCCGGTTTCCCTGAATCCCTTCATAAATGTTACTTTGCTCACACTCCAACAGCACATCAAGTATTAAAAACCATTTGTCTCCATTCACTCCTATCAAATACGCTCACACATGCTTGCTGGAAGTCCAAGCCCCTCACACACAAAACCTCCTTTACCCCCTCCCTCCAACCTTTCCTAGGCCGACCCCTACCCCGCCTTCCCTCCTCTACAGATTTATACACTCTCGAAGTCATTCTGTCTCGTTCCATTCTCTCTACATGTCTGAACCACCTCAACAACCCCTCTGTGGAGAAAATTCTCCAAAGGAGGGGGGTATGAGCCCTTACTACCCTTGGTAAGGGCCCTCACCCTTTCCACCCTTAGGAAAGGGCCAGAGGAGGCGCGTCTGGCTGTATAAACAATTTAATTCAAGCCAGATGTACTGTCAACAGTGTGTCAAGAATTGTGCTGACCACAGCACCACGAGGCACCTCGTGGCACCACATGGTTGCACGAGGCTGCAAAAAGCAGCACGAGCGGTCAGATTGAATTTGGCCACCGCAAGAGCGGGTCATACGACTCTATTGGTCATGCGGCGCGAGGCGACGTAAATCAACATAGACATTACTCGTTCGCGTCCGTTATATCATTTAATCTCCACTAACGTCGGAAATAAGATAAGAACTCTGTTCCAGCGCGTTTAGTGTATAACATCAACATTGCAGTATATTCAGAAGTGTGCGCAGCTTCAGACTGCAAAAAGGAGAAACGTAGAGACAATCGAAGTGAACTCCATCGAAACAAGACGGTGATTCTTCAGCGGCATTCTACAATCAAGACAGCATTTCCGCCGTATATGGTGGAGCCAACACCATCGCTCAAAGTTACACGAGCAAGGTAAGAATTTGATGTTCTGGTTAAAACAGGGGACTGCGCAGTTCTTGTATTCAAGAACATTCAAATTTTACCTAGGGACGGCGGTTATGCGTGGACTTTTAGTCCAAAACAGTGAGTAAAACGCCTTTCAGTCCATCTAAGACTGAAATATGGACATACGCTCCTTTGGGGCAATAATTATAATCCCTTGATGTTTATCTTACAGCCCTGTGGAGAGTGTGGCAATATATGGATCCCCTGAGAAGGTGTTGGAGACGGCTGCGACATCTTGGATTCATCAGCTAAGTATTAGCGTAACATACAGTACACGTTATCGTTGGTACCCATACTCCACATGTTGGTCCTTACGAACCGGAGGTTTGTTCATTACGAACCGGAAGTTTGGTCATTACGAATCGAAAGTTGATCGTATTCGAACCAGGAGAGTGGCCACATGGTGGTCCAAAGACTTATACTACAGTGTATAAATGTCTACGATCCAAGGTCCTTCGAGAAAAGCTGTAAAACTATTGTTTTTACAAAAGAAACCAGAATATATGGGTCCCTACTCTCAATCAAAGAGTATGGGAAGCTCTCGCGAGGTATAGAAAACGCGAGCCGGCAGGCGCTCACCCGACACCCAGGAAGAAAACGGTTGTCGGGTCACCCAAGGTTGGGGGACAGTACTTCTGGGGGGCCACTCCCCCACTACCCCACTCACCCATGTGGGAGCAACACTTCAATTTTTGCCTAACTCAGCGAGAAGCAGACTGACTGGCACATGGCTGGTCTGTGAATGTGTATAGTATAAACAGTTTATATATACACACAGTGTTTATAATGTTTATAGACAGAAATTAAGAGAAGAAACTGTGTATTATGTTTGTCATTATATAATATAGGAAGTGATATTAAGTTTAAACTTTCATATTAATTAACATTGTAACAGTGACATATGTATGTATATAAACATTGAATATATATGTGTAATGTGTATACAGTGAAATATTTTCATGTGTGAAGTGACGTCAGTGCTGAGACTCAGTTTAGCTGAGACAGCAATTCAGGACATAAACAAACCTTCGTGTTGTTTCGTCCATATGTACTCTGCACCTCAAGGCCACTGACCTTGAAAGACACGGTTAGTGGGCCAGTAGTGTGCTGACGCAGTCAAAACAAACTCAGCTGGAGTTTTTAAACACTCTAAGTGTGCTGTTAGTCATTATACTAGCAAAATGTCGTCATTAACCACAAAATTCAACACGTTACAGACGAAAATTACTCAATTGGAGCAATTAATTTCAGTCTGTATAGGTTTAACCCAAGACACAAATATAGACTATGATCAGTTGGAAATTAAATCTCAATTATTTAATAAACGTCTGGAAATCATTAATTCAGGCTACGAGATATGAAAAGGAATTTCTAGATTCCAATCCGACAAAGGAAGAAATTAAAAGTGTCTTGGATGCCTTTAGTGGACAACAATTAAGGTGGACAGGAATACAGGCTATCTGCCGCAAAACTTTGTCACAGAGACCTACAGCCAGTGGTCAGCAGACACCTGTCCACATACCTGCGACACCTGTCACACCTGGTGTTACCTTACCAACTCTTCCCAAATTGGCTATGCCTATTTTTGAAGGTAATGATTATGAAGAGTTTATTAGTTGGTTTAATTCTTTAGTGAATTCACGTACTGACATAGATGAGATAGCTAAGTTCAATTATCTCAGATATCTCGTGAAAGGTGAACCCTATGAACTGATTAAATCATTTCCGGTGGTCAAAGGCAATTATGCTCTAGCCTTACGTGTCTTAGCAGATAATTATCTTGATGCTGACAAAACCAGGGTTAGACATGCAGTCTTAATATCAAGCTTGAAACCACCCAAACATTGTCTTTCAGACTTACAGTCATTTAGGATCACATTAGACAATAGTCTCAGAACTCTAGGAGTTAAATATGATCTAAGGCAATGTGATTGGTTTATCAGTGGTATTATACAAGATAAACTGTCAACACAAACCATTGAACGTTTAAATATTATGTTCAATAAACGCTATTTCACTTGTGAAGAAATTAGCAAGGGTTTACAAACAATAGTCTCATGCATGCAAGCAACGAGACAAGATGAGAAATCCACCAATCCTGTTGTGGATAATAAACCTTCAATCAGTACAAAAGAGTGTACCTACTCCACTAAACCACATAATGGGAAATCCCATGTAGGCACTTATCAAGCTGTGAACACAACAGACAGTAAACAGACTGTCACACATAAACGTACTCCAAAATGTGTACTTTGTGATGGAACACATTGGGCACAGTATTGCATTCAATACACAACAATGGAGGCACGGAAACAACGTGCTCAACAGCTGAAAAGGTGCACTAAGTGTTTAGGTGAACACAAGGGAGGTAAATGCTCACTGAAGAAGTGTTTTAAATGCAAGGGAATGCATCATACAGCATTATGCCCAAGCACTTATGCTGAACAACCGACTTCCACAGAGTCAGGAAGTCAACAAACAGCAGCATTAAATGTGAGAGATAAGTCTAAATCGACTGCTCTCCCAATAGCTCGAGTAGAGTTATCACATAAATTACACAAAACCAAGGTGCTAACATTATTTGATCAAGGCTCACAAAGGTCTTTTATAAGACGAACAGTGTTGCAAAAACTGAATAAGCAACCCCATGCCAAAATACAGTTAGAAATAGCTGGATTTTTCCAAAGTTCTGGTAAGCAGAAATATGACCTAGCCAAATTTACTGTTGGTCTAGGAAACAGGAAAAAGACAGTAGAAGCTGTGGTAGTCGATGATTTGCCTAAGTCAGTGCAGATCCGGGGAATAAGAGATACAGTTGCAGCACTGAAGGCGGCCAAGGTCAAGTTAGCCTGTCCTGACATACAGACGGACACAATTAGTCCAATTGATTTAATCATTGGAAGTGATTACTATCACTGTTTTGTGGAAAATATAGTAAGTAAACATGATGTTCACTTGCTGAAAACAGCTGGAGGCCATATGATATGTGGTCCAATTCCCTCTCAAAGCGGGAAAGAAGCTGAAATTGATTCAGTAGAAAATGTACTAGTTACAAGAATAACTGCTGATCATGTACCACAGCAAAAATTATCGTTACTGGAAGAAATGAATGAACCAGTTGATAAATTGTGGGATTTAGATGCGATAGGTATAGATGTAAATAAACCAAGCCCACAGGAGTCTGAGACTTATAACCAATATTTGGACACTGTCAAATATGAAGATGGACAGTATTGGGTTAGGTTACCATGGAAATTAAATCCACCACATCTACCTAGCAATTATCGCATGGCTTTCGGACAAATGAAAGCACAAATACATGAGCTCAGGAAGAATCCAGAGCTGCTGACTGTCTATGATAATATCATACAAGAACAGTTAGACAATAAATTCATTGAGGAAATAGTCGAAGATAAGTTGAAGAAAGATGCTCATTATCTACCGCACCACGGAGTCAGGAAAATTTCTGAAACCACTCCACTACGTGTTGTATACAATTGCAGCGCACGTGCAAATAAAGATGTAGCAAGCCTTAATGACTGTCTGATGACCGGACCCTCACTAACTGAGAAGCTTGGAGACGTGCTTATGAAATTTCGCACAAATCCATATGCCTACACGGCTGATATTTCCAAAGCTTTCTTAAGAGTAGGACTACAAGAAATAGATAGAGATTATACTCGATTCTTGTGGCCAGAAAATCCACATGATCCTCAAAGTCCTGTGAAAGCTTATCGTTTCAAGTCAGTATTATTTGGTGCAACATCCTTTCCATTCTTACTAGAAGCTACTCTTAATACACATTTGAAGAAATCTGAAAGTCCCTTCAAAGAAATCCTAAAGAAAAGTTTCTATGTGGACAATCTTCAAGGCACAGTGAATAAAGAGGAGGATTTGAAATCCTTATATAGAGAAGCTAACAAGGAGATGAAAGAAGCAAATATGCCTCTAAGGATGTGGAATACTAATTCAAATCAATTAAGGGAACTTATCAAAGAAGATTTCCCTGAAGCTGAAATTCCTGAATGCAACAACATGCTTGGACTTAATTGGAACACACAGGAAGACACTTTGAGTCTCAAAAGGATAAACAATAAATCAAGCAGTACACTCACTAAACGTAGTTTACTGTCAGAGGTATCACAATGTTTTGATCCTCTAGGACTCGTCTCACCAATTACCATACGAGGTAAAATGCTTGTGCAAGATGCATGGAAACTCAAAATAGGTTGGGATGAGAACTTGCCTCAAGAAATGAGTCAAGAATGGGATGAAATATCCAAGGAGTTTAAACAACTTCATCAAATTAAATTTCCCAGACAAATAGGTCAAGAGGGAAACAAGTACACATTACATGTGTTCTGTGATGCGTCAACCAGAGGTTATGGCGCTGTAGCTTACATGAGTAACGCTGAAGGAAGTACTTTAATTACTTCAAAGGCCAGGGTTGCACCCTTGAAGGTCAGAACAGTACCACAATTGGAACTGACAGCACTCTATGTAGGTACAAAATTAGCTGTCTATCTCAACAAAGTACTTGATCATCTCACTATTGAAAAAACTGTGATCTGGAGTGACAATGAAGCAGTTCTCCAGTGGTTAAGAAATAATAAGAGTAAGTTGGTCTATGTACAGAATAGAGTAGCAGAAATAAGAGAGATGCAGAGAGACTATGTCTTTCTCCACGTCTCTACACAAGAGAACCCAGCTGACATGTTGTCACGTGGTGTCCCACTCAAGAACTTTGTGGATAATAAATTATGGCTCCACGGACCTAACTGGCTCTCTAATGAAAATAACTGGCCACAGCAAAAAGCTTACATTATGCCAGAAGAAACAGTCTGTTTGAACACAGCAGAAATAATCTGTTTAAATACTGCAGACACAAAAGAAATAGTCATTGATGGATCTAAACACTCATCGTTGGGTAAACTATTAAGAGTTACAGCTCTTGTCTTTAAATTCATTAAAGGGATAAAACCTAATTATGAATTACTTGAACCCATTAAATACTGGATAAAGTTAACACAGAAAGATGTTTTCTCTACAGAGTATAAATTTCTGGAAACTCAGGATAAATCACCAAAGAAACCTGATATGATTAATTCTTTAGGACTTTATCTCGACTCAGAAAAATTATAAGATGTCGAGGAAGAATTTATAATTCTTCACTACCTAAGGAAACAATACATCCAGTATTGATCCCCAAGAATCATTGGCTAACAGGACTGATTATTCAAAATGCCCACAGTAACGTGTTACATGGTGGTGTAGCTGACACTCTTTGTCATATACGACAATCCTACTGGATACCTCAAGGTCGACAAAGTGTGAAGAAACAAATCAGGGACTGTATTACTTGTCGTCATTATGATATGAGAGTATGTCAGTATCCAGGTCCACCTCCATACCCTTCTGAAAGAGTATGTCATGTCACTCCATTTGAGGTGACAGGTGTAGATTACACAGGACCAATAATTTTAACTAAAACAGTTGACAAAGTTCCTATCAAGGTGTACATCTGTTTGTTCACCTGTGCTACAACTAGAGCAGTACATCTAGAAGTAGCCACTGATATGTCTGCTGAAACCTTTATCAAATTATTTAGAAGGTTTGCAGCCAGAAGGGCATGTCCCAGGCTGATGATATCAGACAATGCAACGAATTTTGTTGCTGGTGCTGCTTACATAAACAAGATTTTTGAGCAGCCTGAAGTACAACAGATGCTGAATCAACGCAATTGTCGTTGGAGATTCATTCCTCCTAAATCCCCATGGCACGGCGGATTTTACGAAAGAATGATAGGCATTGTGAAACGTTGTTTAAGGAAGACTCTTCATCGTCAGAAAATCGACTTAGAAGAATTTCGTACAGTCGTAACTGAAATAGAAAATAGAGTCAACAACAGACCTTTAACGTATGTTACCGATGATCTGGACAATTTAGAAGTGTTAAGTCCATCTCATTTACTACATGGCAGAAGGCTCGAACCTGCTCCTCCCATGAATGATAAAGAAATCATAGAGGATCCGTTAATCTAATTTAATCTCCACTAACATCGGGAAATAAGATAAGAACTCTGTTCCAGCGCGTTTAGTGAATAACATCAACATTGCAGTATATGCAGAAGTGTGCGCAGCTTCTTACTGCAAAAAGACAAACGTAGAGACAATCGCAAGTGAATTCCATCGAAACAAGACGGTGACTTCAGCGGTGGAGCCAACACCATCGCTCAAAGCTACACGAGCAAGGTATGAATTTGATGTTCTGGTCAGGCAGGGGACTGCGCAGTTCTTGTAGTCAAGAACATCAGAATTTTACCTATTGACGGTGGTTATGCATGGACTTTTTAGTCCAAACACGTGAGTACATCACCTTTCAGTCCATTAAAGACTGAAATTATGGACATACGCTCCTTTGGGGCAATATATTATAATAAACCACGTGTATTTTTTTCCCTACATCCCTGTGGAGAATGAGGCCATAGATGGATCCCCTGAGAAGGTGTTGGGAACGGCTGCGACATCTTGGATTCATCAATAAGCTAAGTTTTTAGTCCATTATATCGTAGGAAAGAACTCAAACCTCCACAATAGGCCCGCCTGAAGATGTGTGATCAAGCCACCGGAAGATCCAGGAAATAAGAGAAACAATGGCAATGTTTAAATGGGACCCAAAGATGCAGAAGGAAAAGCAATGGGAAGATGAGAGGGAGAGGTTAGTTTTTATTCATGGGCTTCAGGAGACTGAAAGTAGGACATAAGATGAAAGACAGCAGAGAGAGAAAAAAGAGATTGAAAATATTATCAAAGAAATGGGAGAGAAGGACATGACTGAGCTGATAAATTTTCAGAGAATAGAGGGATACTTGAAGGAACGAAATCGGTCAGTCAAATTGATTTTCAAGCCAAAAATTGTGCCAAACAAGATCCTGCAGCAGAAATCATGGCTAAAGAAATCAGCAACATACCAGAGAGTTTACCTAGATCGCGACAGAACAAGAACAGAACGACAGAAACTGAGAGGACACAAAGACAAAGGGGGTAAGAGAGTCAAAGCTAGTGTCAGCATGGGACAACCAGGGTCGAGAGGAGCAGCAAGTGCATCCACCCACAGAACCATGCAAGCAAACATATTATCATGAAACAAACCACACTCCACACTCACAGCCCCCACCCTGCCAGGTCTCCCACTCCCCAGCCCCACAAAATACAGTGTTGGAGAGGAAACTGAAGGTATGGTACACCAATGCTGATGGATTAACAAATAAGTGAGAGGAGTGGCATGAAAGAATCACAGTGACATCTCCAGACATCATAGCTATCATGGAAACCAAGCTCACACGAATGAAAACAAATGTCCTTTTTCCAACTGTATATATGAGATTCTGAGGAAAGATAGAAAGAATAGAGGGAGTGGAGGAGTTGACTGCAGAGGAGAAGCAAGGGATTACATAAGAACATATGAAAGAAGGAACACTGCAGCAGGCCTACTGGCCCATGCGAGGCAGGTTTAAGTCTCCAACCGGCTTAAACCAATGCCCGACCCAGCCAGGTCAGGTTACATTCACTTAAGGAAGGAGCACGGCATCTGACCTAGTAGCACAAGCTAGTCAGGACCAACTCACACCCACCCACACCCACTCATATATTTATCAACCCGACCACCTGGATTTAACCCTCTCCAAGTAAACTCCAGGTAGTCAGGTCAATTCCACTTAAGAAATTAGTACGGCATCTGACCTAGTAGGACAAGCTAGTCAGGTCCAACTCACACCCACCCACACCCACTCATGTATTTATCTAACCTATTTTTAAAACTACACAACGTCCCAGCCCCTATGACGGTACTCGGGAGTTTGTTCCACTCATCCACAACTCTATTACCAAACCAGTGCTTTCCTATATCCTTCCTGAATCTGAACTTTTCCAACTTGAAACCATTGCTGCAAGTTCTTTCTTGGCTGGATATTTTCAGCACGCTATTTACATTCCCTTTATTTATTCCTGTTTTCCACTTATACACCTCTATCATATCTCCCCTAATTCTACGCCTTTCTAGAGAGTGCAGATTCAAGGCCCTCAGTCTATCCTCATAGGGAAGATTTATGATACATGGGATCAACTTTGTCATCCTCCTCTGTACGTTTTCCAGTGCATTTATATCCATTCCGTAATACGGTGACCAGAACTGTGCAGCATAATCTAAATGAGGCCTAACCAAAGATATATAGAGTTGAAGAACCACCTGAGGACTTCTATTATTTATACTTCTTGATATGAAGCCAAGGATTATGTTAGCTTTATTGCGAACACTTATGCATGTTGTCTTGGTTTCAGATTACTACTAACCAGAACTCCTAAATCCTTCTCGCAATCTCAAGTATTAAGATCTACATTATTCAATTTATATGTCGCAAGGTTATTGTCCTGCCCAACATTTAGAACTTTGCATTTGTCTACATTAAACTGCATCTGCCACTTCTCCGACCACTGCATCAGTCTATTAAAATCATCCTGGAGGGCTCTAATTTCCTCATTAGAATGAATTGGACGGCCTATTTTGGTGTCATCAGCTAATTTGCTTATGTTGCTATTTATTCCCTCATCTATGTCGTTTAAGTACTATATCTGAGTATAAAACAAATTCCAACCATACCATAGAGCGAAAAACTAATGAAAGAGACCAGGAAGTGATAATGTCGGAGGATCTCACATTCAAAGACCACCACACTGAATCAATCGCATCTGCTAGAAAAATAACAGGATGGATAATGAGAATTTTCAAAACTAGGGATACCAAGCCCATGATGACACTCTTCAGGTCGATTGTTCTATCTGGGCTGGAATATTGCTGCACAATAAGAGTTCCTTTCAAGGCACGTGAAATTGCTGGCCTAGAAAATGTATAGAGAACCTTCACGGCACATAACTGCGATAAAACACCTCAATTACTGGGAACACGTGAAGTTCCTCAACCTGTACTCCATAGAACGCAGGCGTAAGAGATACATGATTATATACACTTGGAAAATCCTAGAGGCATTAGTAACAAACTTGCACACGAAAATCACACCATGTGATAGCAAAAGACTCGGCAGACGATGCAACATCCCCCAGTGAAAAGCAGGGGTGCCACTAGCACGATAAGAGACAACTCAATAAGTGTCAGTTGCCCAAGACCGTTCATCTCCCTCCCAGCATACATAAGGAGGGATTACCAATAGACCCCTGGCTGTCTTCAAGAAGGCGCTAAACAAGCACCTAAAGTCAGTACCTGACCAGCCGGGCTGGGGTTCGTACGTCAGGTTGCGTGCGGCCAACACTACCAGCCTGGTTCATCAGACCCTGATCCACCATGAGGCCTGGTCAAAGACAGGGCCGCGGGGGCGTTGACCCCCGAAACCCTCTTCAGGTATACTCAAGGTATATATATATATATATATATATATATATATATATATATATATATATATATATATATATATATATATATATATATATATATTTTATTTTTTTTTTTTTCAACAAGTCGGCCGTCTCCCACCGAGGCAGGTGACCCAAAAAGAAAGAAAATCCCCAAAAAGAAAATACTTTCATCATCATTCAACACTTTCACCACACTCATACATAATCACTGTCTTTGCAGAGGAGCTCAGATACGACAGCTGAGAATAGTTCCTCCCAGCTGTCACTATCTCAGACCCCTCCTTTAAAGTGCAGGCATTGTACTTCCCATTTCCAGGACTCAAGTCCAACTAAATCAATTAACTGGTTTCCCTGAATCCCTTCATAAAATGTTACCCTGCTCACACTCCAACAGATCGTCATGTCCCAAAAACCATTCGTCTCCATTCACTCCTATCTAACACGCTCACACATGCTTGCTGGAAGTCCAAGCCCCTCGCCCACAAAACCTCCTTTAGCCCTTCCCTCCAACCTTTTCTAGGACGACCCCTACCCCGCCTTCCTTCCCCTACAGATTTATACGCTCTCCAAGTCATTCTACTTTGATCCATTCCCTCTAAATGACCAAACCACCTCAACAACCCCTCTTCAGCCCTCTGACAAATACTTTTAGTAACTCCACACCTTCTCCTAATTTCCACATTCCGAATTTTCTGCATAATATTTACACCACATATTACCCTTAGACAGGACATCTCAACTGCCTCCAGCCTCCTTCTCGCTGCAGCATTTGCAACCCATGCTTCACACCCAAATAAGAGTGTTGGTACCACTATACTTTCGTACATTCCCTTCTTTGCCTCCATGGATAACGTTTTTTGTCTCCACAGATACCTCAATGCACCACTCACCTTTTTTCCTTCATCAATTCTATGGTTAACCTCATCCTTCATAAACCCATCCGCTGACACATCAACTCCCAAATATCTGAAAACATTTACTTCTTCCATAATCCCTCTCTCCAATGTGATATCCAATTTTTCTTTATTTAAATCGTTTGATACCCTCATCACCTTACTCTTATTTATGTTCACTTTTAACTTTCTATCTTTACACACTCTCCCAAACTCGTCCACTAACCTTTGCAACTTTTCTTTAGAATCTCCCATAAGCACAGTATCATCAGCAAAAAGTAACTGTGTCAACTCCCATTTTGCATTTAATTCTCCATAATTTAATCCCACCCCTCTCCCCAACACCCTAGCATTTACTTTTTTACAACCCCATCTATAAATATATTAAACAACCATGGTGACATTACACATCCCTGTCTAAGACCTACTTTTACCGGGAAGTAATCTCCTCCTCCTACACACCCTAACCTGAGCCTCACTATCCTCATAAAAACTCTGTACAGCCTTCAGTAACTTACTACCTATTCCATACACTTGCAACATTTGCCACATTGCTCCCTATCCACTCTATCATGTGCCTTTTCTAAATCCATAAATGCAATAAAAACTTCTCTACCTTTATCTAAATACTGTTCACATATATGCTTCACTGTAAACACTTGATCTACACATCCCCTACCACTCTAAAGCCTCCTTGCTCATCTGCAATCCTACTCTCTGTCTTACCTCTAATTCTTTCAATAATAACCCTGCCATACACTTTACCTGGTATACTCAGTAAACTTATTCCCCTATAATTTTTACACTCTCTTTTATCCCCTTCCCTTTATATAAAGGAACTATACATGCTCTCTGCCAATCCCTAGGTACCTTCCCTCTTTCATACATTTATTAAACAAAATACCAACCACTCCAGCACTATATCCCCCTGCTTTTAACATTTCTGTCATGATTCCGTCAATTCCAGCTGCTTTACCCCTTTCATTCTACGTAATGCTCACGCACCTCCCACACTCACATCCTGCTCTTCTTCACTCCTAAACGATGTTGTACCTCCTGGCCAGTACATGAAATTACCGCCTCCCTTTTTTCATCGACATTTAAAAGTTCCTCAAAATATTCCCGCCATCTACCCAATACCTCCAGCTCCCCATCTACTAACTCCCCTACTCTGTTTTTAACTGACAAATCCATTTGTTTCCTAGGCTTTCTTACCTTGTTTATCTCACTCCAAAATTTTTTCTTGTTTTCAGCAAAATTTCTTGACAGAGCCTCTCCCATTCTTTCATCTGCTCTTCTTTTGCACTCTCTCACCACTCTCTTCACCTTTCATTTACTCTCCATATACTCTGCTCTTCTATTAACACTTCTGTTTTGTAAAAACCTCTCATAAGCTACCTTTTTCTCTTTTATCACACCCTTTACTTCTTCATTACACTACTCACTCCTCTTTCCTCCTGCACCCACCCTCCTATAGCCACAAACTTCTGCCCCACAATCTAATACTGCATTTTTAAAAATATTCCAACTCTTTTCAACCCCCCACTACTCATACTTGCACAATCCCACCTTTCTGCCAATAGTTGCTTATATCTCACCCTAACTTCCTCCTCCCTTAATTTATACACTTTTACCTCTCTCTTACTTGCTGTTGCCATTTTCTTTTTGTCCCATCTACCTTTTACTCTAACTGTAGCTACAACCAAATAATGATCTGATATATCTGTTGCCCCTCTATAAACATGTACATCCTGAAGCCTACCCATCAATCTTTTATCCACCAATACATAATACAACAAACTACTTTCCTTACGTGCTATATCATACCTTGTATATTTATTTATCATCTTTTTCATAAAATATGTATTACTTATTACCAAACCTCTTTCTACACATAGCTCAATTAATGGTTCCCCATTTATATTTACCCCTGGCACCCCAAATTTACCTACTACTCCCTCCACAACATTTTTACCCACTTTAGCATTAAGATCCCCAACCACAATTACTCTCTCACTTTGTTCAAAACTTCCCACACACTCACTCAACATTTCCCAAAATCTCTCTCTCTCCTCTACACTTCTATCTTCTCCAGGTGCATAAACACTTACTATAACCCACTTTTCACATCCAACCTTTATTTTACTCCACATAATCCTTGAATTTATACATTTATATTCCTTCTTTACCTGCCATAACTGATTATTCAACATTATTGCCACTCCTTCTTTAGCGTTAGAGGAGCGTTGCTATTTAAGCCAAAATCGCAAGTTTTACCTAATCGGCACGACATATATATATATATATATATATATGTCGTGCCGATTAGGTAATTAGTTAGTTTGTTCAGACTCTCAGGGAAGGACCCACTAGGGGCGAGGGGGAAGTGGGGACAGAAGAAGAATAGCCGGTGAGAGGAAGAGCTTAAGTAGAAGAGAAAGAGTCAGGACTAAACCCAACAGTCTAATTACTAAGTTGATTAGGTAAAACTTGCGATTTTGGCTTAAATAGCAACGCTCTTCTTGCCATATAAGACAAGTGAAAATTTGTCTATGCAATAATTTCGCCAAAATCATTCTGAACATAACGAAAAAAATATATTTCATTGTGTTTGTTTATTATTAAATTAATGTTAACGTATCTAAAATATATTTAGTTGGGTTAGGCTAAATTAAATTGCGCTTGTTGTAATAAGGTTAGGTAGGTTTTCAAAGTTTCTCTTGGTACAAATTATAAATTCTTACATTAACATAATGAAAATTATTTTGCATAAGATTTTAAAAGGACTCATTTTAGATGAGTTCTTGCAATTGACCAGTTTTACCTAATCGGCACGACAAAATATATATATATATATATAATATATATATATATATATATATATATATATATATATATATCGTGCCGATTAGGTAAAACTTCGAATATATATATATATATATATATATATATATATATATATATATATATATATATATATATATATATATATATATATATATATATATATATATATATATATGTATGACCTAAGTGTAAGTAGAAGTAACAAGACATACCTGAAATATTGCATGTTTATGAGACAGAAAAAAGACACCAGCAATCCTACCATCATGTAAAATAAATACAGGCTTCCGTTTCACACTCACTTGGCAGGACGGTAGTACCTCCCTGGGTGGTTTATGTCTATAAATCTACTACCTAGGATATAAATATATAATAATAATAATTACCTCTCTGCTTGACATCTATCACCAGCACATCTGGTAGTTTCTTGCGCAGCTTCTGGGAGAGGTCGGGTATGAATGACATAACGTACACTGTCCTTCCAGCAGCTGCCATGGTGATCCTTTAACTAACAAGACATCAGCAGTTACGTGATGGTGGACTGCCTGTGTTACGTGATGGTGGACTGCCTGTGTTTACGAAGACCAAGATGCAAGCTGAACGATAAACCTTCATTGAGACAACGTTACGCCCTGTACACAGCTTTAACAAGTTACAATGACTTGATAAAGCGATATGGAGTCCCACTCTAAACTTAACACTACAACTTGGGTTATTGTCTCCGTGTAAGTTAGCAGATACAACTATACAGATCTATTCATTAAGAGAATCTGGCAATATACAGTGTTTATCAACAGTGCTGATTGCTTCATGGAAGAA
>WNWK01024011.1:0-30314 GCA_009830355.1 Cherax destructor | reverse complement strand
TTATTTTCTAGTGTGTTTTTCTATGTGTGCACCACGAACGTGTATTGTGGCAGATTTTTCGGTGTAGTTGTGTGACGTTGTGCTGTAGACATAGTGTTGTCTACGTAAGTGATAGCCAGATGATAATGTATTTTCTTTTTGAGAAACTGTTGTCGTGTAACCTCTTGTTATGGGGTACAGTTTTTGTTGTGTGTTATGGTAAATAACCTGTTTTTCATAAAAAACATAAGGTGTTTTTGGACCATGAATGTACGGTTTCATTGTATAGTTTTGTTTGTTTGTATAGACCCATTAAGAATAAGACAAGGTGTAGGTTTTGTTGAACATATTGTTATATTGTGTGCAGTTTGCACGGGGTGTTTTTGGATATATTAATAGATATGTTTTTTATGTTCTGTTTGTGGTTTTTTAAATGGTCTGTTTTGTCCATGAGCATATATAGTTTGTTTTTGTATATATTTGTCTTTAATAAAATATAAAAAAAAAAAAAAAAAAACTTTATACCATATACTGAATAATTATATGAATTCTTTTATATTAAATTTCTCAAATTTTACTTGCTTGGGTCAATCTCCTAAAAACTTACCCTAATACTATAATGATTTTCTCTACAGATGAAACAATCAAAGCTTAATTAAATAACTTGTTACGACGGGGCAAAACAGGCTAATAAATGCTAATAATTGCTTGGGTCAATCTCCTAAAAACTTTCCCTAATACTATAATGATTTTCTCTAAAGATGAAACAATCAAAGCTTAATTAAATAACTTGTTACGACGGGGCAAAACAGGCTAATAAATGAGGCCCTGATCGTAACAATTTGCAAACCATACTACGGACTTTACAAACCCTCTTAAAGGAGGAATAACTTCCCAAGCCTAGTTGTGGGTGTGGGTGGCATCCTGGGTGTTAGTGGACTGGTGTGGGTGGCATCCTGGGTGTTAGTGGACTGATGTTGGTGGCATCCTGGATGTTAGTTTTTTTTTTTATATTTTATTTAAGAACTTACAATTTTCATACTAGCAATACACCAAGTAGTCACCTTACTACAAGTAAGGTCATAACAAAGATATAACAAAACAACAGTAAGCACTAAAACCCCACACAAGGATGTGCCATAATAACACCATTAACCTAACTACCTATAACAACGAAACTTCAAAATAAAAACATTAAACTTACAAACAAAACATTAAAAGCTCCGTAAAAAACGATAACCTTTATACCAATCTTAATGATGCTTACAAAGCGTTGTCAATACAATATTAAACTGAGACATAAAAGCAACATACAATACTAAAATATAGCGTTACATAACTCCTAACCTCCCCACAATGCTAAAACAAACTTAACCACACAAACATTTAAGTAACCAAAAAAATGTAATTTTTTTTTTTTTTTACAAAAGTCCATCTCACAAATAAAACATTTTAACCATTCCAAAAGAAAGTAACAAAACAAAACAGTGATTATGGATCCTATAAGATCTGCAAAGCAATTTACACATAGTACAACAAAACATATATAAGATCCAATCCAACATGTATACAAAAAAAAAAAAAAACACAAAATATACCTAACTGAAACAAAACATAGAACCCCAAAAGGGTTTTAAAAACAGACGATGAAAACCCTAAACCTACAACTAAAACCCGAGATAATGTGACCCAACAATAATAATGATCTTAGGCACACACACATTGCGTGCAAGTCATATAAACTTCAGTATAAGGAAACCCGTGGCCTGATACCAACACCTCACAGTGATAAAGTCATCGGATCAGTCCCATCCAGTGTCTATACATACATAGAAAGAAAGAACTGCATTACATCGTCTCATATTAAAATACGAAGAATATTGCCTGATAACAAGCCATGAAAAGGGAATAAATAGTATAAAAAAACTTTAACCTCTTTGAAAAGAGAACCATAAGGAAAACCAAAATATAAACACTTAGGGCACACACCTGGCCCCCAAGGAAGGCAAACCCCCTTTGGAAAAAACCCTAAAACCCAAAAAGGACAAAAAAAGAACCACCCAAAACCTCCCCTCCCCCCTTGTCCGAGTCACCAAACATACCACACACATACTCATCCATTAAAAAGAAAAAACCCTACCCCTTTCCCCAAGGGAAAAAGGGTGCGTGGATGACCGGGAAAACCCCGAGAAACCACCCCTTCCCCAACCCCATACATAAACCCCACGAAAACAACTTTCACACCTAACCCTTCAACCCCCCACACCAGAGACCAACCCCTTCCTTGTAAAAACCCCAGAACCTATAGCTCAGAGTTAACCTAACAACGACCCCATCGACAATTGCCTATAACCCTCAGAAAAAAACCTATCCCACACCCTCCCATACAACTCCTGGTTCCTACACTTAGTCCTATAAAATCTCGCTGCCAAAGCCCTAATCCTAACATCACTCCGAACCTCCCTCATACTCCAAGAAACATAAATATAATCCAATACCAAATACATCACCGCACGCCTCACATCCTCTGGGCACCCCACAACATCCAGACTTAAACATCTTAACACCGATAAACCACCCCCCACACCTCGGATGATCCCTAAAAACCATTCCCTCACCCCCTCAAGACCCTCACAAAAATATACAACATGGAAAGCCGTATCCCATAACCCACAGCGCTGACAAAACCCATCGCCCGATAGTCCCATCACAAAAAGCTGAGCCCTAGACGCCAATATACCATGTAAAAACCGAAAACCAATCTCACGTACCTTAGGAGGCAACTTTAAACGCCTAAACCAAAACCACGTTACATTCCAATCATAACACGGATAAACCTCCATACCTAAAACCTCCTTTTCTCGTCTTCCCACCTTATCTAACCTCCCTACCTTCACCTTACCAGGATCTGGAACCACCAAAAGATACCTTAAAATTGCCTCACAAAACAACAAATTCCCACCCTTCCACCATCTGCGAACCTCACTCATTACCCTCCCCACTCTCACTCCTCGAATCCCACCTCGTGCTAGGTATTCCTGCCTAACATATATGCCCATCAAACGTCTCTGCAGTGGTATCAAACCTAACCCTCCCTTCGCTACCTTAGTCATTACCACATCCCTCCCTAACCAATGCCTCCCATAACCCCATATAAACCTTAATACCCGACTTTGCAATCTTAAAACATCGTCCTCCACAAGGGGGTATACCGCAGCTACATACCACAACTTACTGTAAACTAAGGAATTAATAACTACAACCCTCTGCAAGAGAGTGACCTCTCCAGGTCGCCACCCACCCATCCTACCCAGAGCAGCATTAACCACTGCCGAGGAATTCACCTCCCGCGCAACACTCGCCTGAGTACAAAACCACACACCACATATCCTTAACCTATCCACTATTGGCCACCCAAAACCCTGACCCAACGCCCCCCCTACCCATTCCCCCACCTCCAATAATTTCGATTTTACCCTATTCACCCGCATACCAGTGGCCAAACCAAAAACCTCAATTATCCTGTTTACATTACCTAACCCCTTCATAGTGCCTACTAAAATAGTGGTGTCATCTACATAACCTATAATACCCGTTTCTGCCACCTCATGATTACTCCCTTCCCTCACCCCTTCTGACACTAACCTGAAAAAAGGGTCCTGTAAACACGCAAACAGGAGCTGTGACAAGGGGCATCCCTGTCGCAGCCCCCGCCCCAAACGCACCTCGGTCCCCAACCTCCCATTCACTTGTACCCTCAAACGTGCATGCTCGTACAAAGTGCGGACCCAACCCACGACCTCCGCCCCAAACCCCTGCTGTAAAAGCACCGCCTGCAACATATCCCTATCAACACTATCATACGCCTTTTCCCAATCAAGCCCTAAAACACCCCCAGCTTTTCTGCTCTCTAAAAAACCTTTGATCCTCCGATGACCCTCCCTCATACTTCTCCCTGGTACCCCATACTGACCCCCCTCCAGTAAGCTCTCCAAAACTCCTTTCATTCTATTAGCAAGAATTCGTGCAAATATCTTATAATCTGCACACATAAGTGTGATCGGCCTATAATCCTCAACCATCCCACATGCACGATTTTTCGGCACTAAAACTACATTACCTATTGACATATCCCCGCCCAAACTACCTTTCAATTTCATAGCATTAAACAGCCTAACTAGCATCCCTCGCAGAACCTCCCAATGAACTATAAAAAAATCCCCAGAAATCCCATCCAGGCCAGGGGCCTTGCCCAGGGCCTGACCTTTCACTGCCTGCCAAACCTCCTCCTCAGTTATAGACCCTTCCATACGCGCTCTATCTTCAGCCCCTATCCTCTCAACTATACAATCTAAAATTACATCCCGGGATACCCCATCACTTTCCCCCTGACTCATCTTACACTCAAACCAAGCATCCGCATAATAACTCATGGCTTCCGTGGTACGAAGAATCTGCCCCTTCCGATACCCACGGCACTCCTCAGTTACCCTCAGAGACATGACCGTCATATCTCTTCTCCGGTTCTGAAAAGTACGTAACACTAACGCAGAGGGCTTATCCCCCCATAAAACTTCCTCTAAACCTCCTCGAACCCTCAGAGCATGAAAATTTTCATTCTGCAACTCCCGCAATCGTGACCGCAGATGATCAATTTCAGCTAGGGGATATCGCCCTCCACTCTCATAACAAGTCCTCAATTGCCCCTCTAGGTACCTCAACATACCCAATCTTTGCCTCGCATCTTCCCTACCCAGTTGCCTATAAAATTCCTGGATTGCCACTTTAGCCCGCACACTCCACCATTCCACTATATCACTAATCCCCTTCCCATCGTTCCATACTCGACCCCACCAATCCGCAAAAACCTCCCTGTGATCCAACCTTTGCAACAACCTCACGTTTAATTTCCAATACCCGGAATATATCTTCACCGCCCCAGCCCATCCCATCTCTACCAACACACCCCTATGATCAGAAAAACCAAAATCCTGACATTTAACCTCACCTACCTGGACTGCCCCTGATACATATACCCGGTCCAACCTAGCCGCATAACCCTGTTTAATATATGTGTGATCCACACGCCACCCTCCTCCCCTAACCACATCCTCCACACTAATCGCCCTCAGCACCTCCCTCAAGCTCTGCAACAAACAACCCGCCCCTCGAGGTTCCACATCCCTCCCTCTAATAATGCAATTCCAATCCCCGGCAATTATCGTAACCAACGGTAAACCTCTCAACGCATAAACCAAATCATCACGTACAAAATCATCCTTTACACGGCGATTGGAAGTCGCCGGCATATATACACCAATGAAACACACCTGTATATCTCCCCAAACCCCGTCCACCCGAACTATCCTACCCCCACCCCCCTCCTCCCAGGCTTTTAACTTGAAAGGGCTGGTCTCACGTATACCCACCATCACCCCACCCTTGAAATGCCCCGAACTCCCAGTATAACACTTATATCCCTTCAAACACAAATCCCTACCACACCTATAATTATGCTCCTGGAGAAAGCATACATCCACATTCAACCGTCTGAGCGTCACCTCAATCCATCTCCTCCGAACTTCCGCCCGGAGCCCATTAACATTTAAGTTGAGACACCTGAATAGGTCAAAGGGGGTTTGCCACTTCGGCGCACAGACCCTGTCACAACTGGCACAGAAACCCCACCTTGTGCCCTACCTCCTTTCACTCCTGTCCCACTTTTCTTTCCCTGGGGCACAACCTTCTTTCCCTTGACAACATCCCTCCAGGCCATTTTAGAAGACCTTTGGCCCGGGGTTATCTCATCATCCTCAGAATCCCCACTGGGCCTCTTGCGGGATGCTTCCACACATTCCATCTCCCTATTACCGTCCTCCCTATGCACCTCCACCTCAGCCACCACCACAGGCACAGAGTCAACAAGGTCCTCTACCGGACCAATCTCGCACTCCGGATGCTCCAAAACACCAGATGAGTCCTCATCCAAGCCCAAAGCACCCGCCGGCGACGGGCTCCCAAGGAGGCTCTGGATGTCCTCGAAACAAGGCCTCGATAACTCAGAGACCACCTCCAACAAGTCACCCTCCATGGCAACCTGGGAACACTCCTGCTCCTCTTCTTGCTTTGTTGTGGGTAAAGTCAAAACGGCCTCCTCCGCAGCATCAACCGCCTCACTCCAACTCTGAGGGACATCCTCAGTATCAAGGACCTCGGCCACATCCAACTGTACACTCGTCTTGGTCATTTCTCTCAGGTCCGTCGCAGTACGATAAGTCCCATCATCTCGACGTCCAGGTTGCCGCTCCCTGCGTTGATCACACGTAGCCGCCATATGTCCCGGGGCACCGCAGAGCCTGCACGTCCTCACCTGTCCAGCATACGAAACGTATACTTGAGTACGAAACTCTTGCATCTGAACGTATGACGGGATAGGCCTCCTCAAAGTCATTTTGAGGGAGTATGATCCCGCCAGCATGCCAGCATAAGTTCCCTGCTGCCACCGACCAACATTAGCTACATGTATAGTCCCATACTGGCCGAATACTCGCCGAACATCAAATTCAGCAGCCTCAAACGGGAGGTTCTTCACGTGAATCCAAGAGTAATGTGCGGACACATCACGCAGACGCACCTCCAATCCCGAGTTGACGACAATAGGCTTGTCCTGAAACTTGTCCACCACTTCCTCATACACGCCAGTGGAGTTGAACTTGACGAAAAATCTGGCTGATCCGTTCAAAGATATGCCATAAATGGCCTCAGTCGATATTCCGAAGGTGTCACGGAGAACCAATGGCAAGATGATCTCAGCATTATCAGGATACACGGCACCTTTAATCAAGTCCACACAGACAGTGTTGACACGTCGCCGGTATGTATCCGCCATGATGGTGAAAATAAAATTTCACCTAACCTCCACCAGGGGGACAACTGAGCTTGATTCAAACTGGATGTTAGTGGACTGGTGTGGGTGGCATCTTGGGTGTTAGTGGACTGTTGTGGGTGGCATCCTGGGTGTTAGTGGACTGGTGTAGGTGGCATCCTGGGTGTTAGTGGACTGGTGTGGGTGGCATCCTGGGTGTTAGTGGACTGGTGTGGGTGGCATCCTGGGTGATAGTGGACTGGTGTGGGTGGCATCCTGGGTGTTAGTGGACTGGTGTGGGTGGCATCCTGAGTGTTAGTGGATTGGTGTGGGTGGCATCCTGGGTGTTAGTGGACTGGTGTGGGTGGCATCCTGGGTGTTAGTGGACTGGTGTGGGTGGGATCCTGGGTGTTAGTGGACTGGTGTGGGTGGCATCCTGGGTGTTAGTGGACTGGTGTGGGTGGCATCCTGGGTGTTAGTGGACTGGTGTGGGTGGCATCCTGGGTGTTAGTGGACTGGTGTGGGTGGCATCCTGGGTGTTAGTGGACTGGTGTGGGTGGCATCCTGGGTGTTAGTGGACTGGTGTGGGTGGCATCCTGGGTGCTAGTGGACTGGTGTGGGTGGCATCCTGGTTGTTAAAGGACTGGTGTGGGTGGCATCCTGGGTGTTAGTGGACTGGTGTGGGTGGCATCCTGGGTGTTAGTGGACTGGTGTGGGTGGCATCCTGGGTGTTAGTGGACTGGTGTGGGTGGCATACTGGGTGTTAGTGGACTGGTGTGGGTGGCATCCTGGGTGTTAGTGGACTGGTGTGGGTGGCATCCTGGGAGTTAGTGGACTGGTGTGGGTGGCATCCTGGGTGTTAGTGGACTGGTGTGGGTGGCATCCAGGGTGTTAGTAGACTGGTGTGGGTGGCATCCTGGGTGTTAGTGGACTGGTGTGGGTGGGATCCTGGGTGTTAGTGGACTGGTGTGGGTGGCATCCTGGGTGTTAGTGGACTGGTGTGGGTGGGATCCTGGGTGTTAGTGGACTGGTGTGGGTGGCATCCTGGGTGTTAGTGGACTGGTGTGGGTGGCATCCTGGGTGTTAGTGGACTGGTGTGGGTGGCATCCTGGGTGTTAGTGGACTGGTGTGGGTGGCATCCTGGGTGTTAGTGTGTGTTGTGGGGTTCTTTTCATAGATTTGGTAATATTAACAGACGATGAGCTTGGTTTGGTAGCGTTTAATGAGGCGTTGGAATATATGGGAGCTGAGAACCTATGCCTGTGTCCGCCTAGTATGCCTACCCCAAGGGAACTGGCTGGAGGGCCCGCACGGCACTGAGACATTCAAAAGGCAGGCCTATGATTGGCTAATGCCAGATCACATGGCCAGAGGTTGGAAATCACGTGAACAGCTATGGTGCAGCCGTTAGAAATACGAACCGTACAGCTCGGGCATGCTACGTATGGCGTCTCGACATACAACTATACAAACTAAGGACAACAGGCAACAACTCTCAGCTGATTCTATACAATGTCAAAGTACACAACAGTTGAACATTATACTTCACATGGATGTTATCGTGACGGAATAATCTACATTACTATATGATGCATCATGATACTTAGGAATTAATTAAATGAGCTCATTCAAGAAAATCATGATAAAAGAGATAAAAAAAAAATTTGTTCGATCGAACTGTCTTCATGTGATCTACGAATTCTGAGGAAATATATTTACAAGAAGGTAGTGATTAACAGACAAGGTAGATCTGGTGCACTCAAATCTATACTGTTAATTCTCAGAACTCGGAGAGAACGTGAACACAAAAAAAATTTGAGTAATACTAAGTAGATATTATAACACACAGTTAAACGCTTACTACATATTTATCTATACAGGTTATTTACATTTAACCCCAACTCTGCTAGGGTGAGATTGATATAGGCTGTATGATTATCATCTCTGGGTGGATCAAACTCTGTTACAATAGGTAACTTAACTTCTGATTGAGGAGGATCTACACTGGTATCTACAAATGATACTACAAATGATACTTGTCATGTACGTAGTGAATAACGACATTCAGGTTGATCTGACTGATCATTAGAGGTAGAGGGAACAGCAACAGGAGAAATATCAGATTCTGTCTCACTTGTCTGATTGTCAGGGACTTCGTCATCATCATCGCATACTAACTTCATATGATCTAAATGCGATTCTTTAAACTGACCCGTACTAATTTCTCTAACTTTATACTTGTTGCCATTAATATGTTCAACTACTCTATAAGGACCAACAAACTTTTGATCTAGTTTTGGCATTGCTGAAGTTTTGTTAAAGTTGAACAACATGACTCTGGACCCTACTTGAACTTTAGTCGGTTTTGCTTTAGTATTAGTTACTCTAGTAAATTCTGCTGTTGACTTATGAAGTGTTTCACGAATTCGTCTGAAAACACTTTGAGCTTGACTGGTACGAACTGCTACGAAATCATCTGGATTGTAAGTCGGTTTCGGATTGGAATATAACAGCTCATAAGGCAAACGCTTATCGACACCGTACAGTGCATAGTGTGGGGTATCACCTATTGAAGCGTTAAAAGCAGAATTTATGGCACATTGAACATCAGGAATGACTTCATCCCAGGTTACACTATTGGGATTGATGGTAGCTCTCAAAACGTCAAGGACTTTCTTATTAGTTCTTTCTGCTAACCCATTACTGGCAGGATGGTGAGGAACAATGGTTGATTTTGTAATCTTGTATAGTGTACACAAGTTTTCTAGGATCTCATTACAAAATTCACCTCCATTATCTGTTATGAGGGACTTAGGAGTGGTATGTCTGCAGATTATACGTTCCTTGAATGCTTTTGCTACTGTTTCGGCAGTCTTATCTGGGATAGGAACTAACTCACAATATCTGGTGAAATGATCGACCATCACACACAGATGTTTGTTTCCACTGAGGGAACATTGGAAGTTGGTCAACAGATCTAGTGCAACTCTTTCCCATGGCTCACTAGTAGTAGGAAAGATTTGGATTGGATTAGGACATACAACTAATTTCTTAAACTGAGTTTTCTATATTCACTAAGAACTGGGAACACTTTCCTACTGAAGGAATGAACAGGCACGGTGGAGTGGAAGGACTCTCCCCGGGTGAAATAGATAGCTCAATAACACAAAGTATGAGCAAAGGAGAACGGCTCTCACTATCTCTTACTGCAGGTAATAATTACTCGACACACGACACTTTACTCTGCAAAGGACTTACTGTCAACTGGGATAATATCACTATCTGGAACACAACACAACAGACACTCTAGTAAAGCACTAGCTGCACAGAGACGTCTTTCTGAGGCGGCAAGTGACATCAAGAGATGGCATAACTCATTTCAAACAGTCTTTACTCAACAAGGCGTCCCCTGGAGAGGAACTACCACTTGAACAAGAGCCATCACAGGGATAGTACACTATCCTGTGTGCAATTATGACTGGATTCCAGACAGGAGTGACAGTTTTACTAGTTTCTTGACCGCTCAGCTACGTTAATACGTAATACACAAAGCTATCAGGACTGAATTTGAACTTCACATTCCGCAGCACTGTTATAACTCTCTGATACAGGCTGTGAGAACAAACACATTGCTCAAGAGCTAGATACTGTCTTTCAGTCGGTAAGGAACTATCAGGATCACGAAGGAAACTATAATGACTCTGTGGCTGGGTAGGTCTAGCATTCGTTAAGGGACTATCATGAATTTCAGCAGGAATTGTTTGGACACTAAGGGACTGAATGCCGTCATTAGCTACACTACTTTGAGGTAAGTGAGACATACTTGCAATGAAAATTGCACAAAACTAAGTCAGGTAAAAATGAGAATGGCAAAATATTCACAGTACACAATTAGTTAAAATGGAAATTAAACAAATTCATTGAATTAGATGCAGAAAAGGGGTTAAAACAACTAATGTACACTGCATAAGAAGGTAAAACTCACTGAATTTTGACTGTAAAAATTTAAGGAATTACTTTACAAATTGCAATAAAAGGCAATATGAATACTGTATGGATTAACAGCAAAGTGATCTCTCTCTACTGGAATTCAAACACAAGTACTAGATGAGAAATAATAAATCAATGCAAAGTGGAAATACAATCAATAAATTGTATGTAACTGGAAAAATACTGGAAAACAAATTTTCTTAAGAGAAAATGACACTAGAATTTAATATGCATTGCTGGCTGAAGAATTAACTATGATGCTGACAACTTGCATTGAATTATTAGCACTTTTCAGGATAACACTGAGTAAAATGGAATAATTACACAATACTGTATGCAAAAATAACAAGAACAAGTAATCACTACTGGAGAATAATTTTAAAGTGTAATCAATGTATGGTATTGTATAAACAATTTACTGCATCAATTAAACAATGTTGCACTGGGCACAAGGAGAATGAACACTTTAACTCTTAATTCAATTAAGAAAACTAATGAAAATGAGTATAATGAATATTACTTTACTTTACATATGAATATTAAGAGTTAATTTGTTCAAGGAATATTGATAAGATCAACACAAAGACAATAATACACAAACTGAAATAAAGATAAAAACTTACAGTTTTGCAGGAGAATACACAACACAATAAGATTCAGTCAGTGAATGTGATAGTTTATGCAATAAGATCTTGCATGTAAAAATATGTATAAAGAGATAGTTCTTGCTTCAGACAAAATATGTTCAATAAACAGGTTCTGCAAAATTAAAAAAATGAGGCACAGGTTGACACAAAAATGTAAACTGTCTGTTGAACTAAAACATGTGAGATACTGGCACAAAAAATTAATGGGACACACTGAATAGCACACAGGAAAATGAAATATGCAACTAGGAACACTGGGGCATAAACAATAAGGAACTATGCACAGACACTGCATAAAAACACAAGGGAATGCACTGAGAGAAAATAAAAGACAGGGAATTAATAATGCACACAAAAGTACTTACTGCAGGATCAGAAAATTACACAAAGGACATAGATAAAAATGAGACACGAAGCACATTGAATACTGAAAAGTATTTGAAATGAATTTACAGAAACTGAAACACAAGTCTTTAAATGTCACTAAGAAAATTCACTGCTTAAATGTCTCACACACACGAATGTCTATAACAGAAAAAGTGTCTAATGATGAATGAACGACGAATGTATGTAGAGGGAGAATAATTTTTCTGGACACTACTGGTGGTGACTGCTGACGGTCTTGGAGAAATGCCTTCGAAGAACTCACACAGCAAGCTTTACGTTGGCGCTCTGGGATGAAGGAAGACACTCTCGACTTGCTATGTGAGCCAGAAACAATGCTGCTGGTACCCAAGATAGGGTAGAAAATGCCACAAAGTATTGGCTGGTAGAGGGAAGCGTGAGCAGGTGGTATCTTTGTTTACACCGCGGGTGTGGGGCGCGCATGGATGACGTCACTGCTGCCTGACTCGCTGGCAGTGGGCGATGACGTCACGGCGTTCGGCCAGTACACTAATTCTCACGGCCTTGGAACTACTATCCCAGGTGGCCTACTAAGCCACAGGAATGGTGAATATCACCCTGACAAGCGTCCAACTTGTAGCACAGAGCGATTGGAGACAATACTGCAAGGAACTGGCTTGCTGAAGAAACGACTGGCTTACTTGTATGTCTGGCTTTCTGGAAGAGGCTGGCTTAGCTCTCTGGACTGGTGGACCTGAATGCTCTTACTTGCACACAGCAGTGAAGAATTGGGTGGATGGCAGGAGACACTGGATGACTGTAGGCTGGCTTAGGCTCTATCCCATAAACTGGCTTACTTGTTGGCTTAATTGCAAAACCCAGATCAACTCTTCGGAGGTTTACTTGCAATTAGAAGCCAGAAGACTGGAGACACTGCTTCAGAAGAGTCTTGGATGACGACACCGGCTGAGGGTAGTGAGGTAACGGTTGGTTGGTATGACGCTGGTCCGGGAGACGCTGGAGGCACTCACACCGGTTCTTCCTCTTCTTGTTAAATCTGCTCAGATTACACAAAATCTAGGCCCACAAGCTGCCACCATTTGTGTTGTGGGGTTCTTTGCATAGATTTGGTAATATAATAAAGATGAGCTTGGTTGTTGGTAGCGTTTAATGAGGCGTTGGATATATGGGAGCTGAGAGCCTATGCCTGTGTCCGCCTACTATGCCTACCCGAAAGGAACTGGCTGGAGGGCCCGCACGGCACTGGGGCATTCAAAAGGCAGGCCTATGATTGGCTAATGCCAGATCACATGGCCAGAGGTTGGAAATCACGTGAACAGCCGTGGTGCAGCCGTTAGAAATACGAACCGTACAAGTGGACTGGTGTGGGTGGGATCCTGGGTGTTAGTGGACTGGTGTGGGTGGCATCCTGGGTGTTATTGGAGTGGTGTGGGTGGCATCCTGGGTGTTAGTGGAGTGGTGTGGGTGGCATCCTGGGTGTTAGTGGACTGGTGTGGGTGGCATCCTGGGTGTTAGTGGACTGGTGTGGGTGGCATCCTGGGTGTTAGTTGACTGGTGTGGGTGGCATCCTGGGTGTTAGTGGACTGGTGTGGGTGACATCCTGGGTGTTAGTTGACTGGTGTGGGTGGCATCCTGGGTGTTAGTTGACTGGTGTGGGTGGCATCCAGGGTGTTAGTGGACTGGTGTGGGTGGCATCCTGGGTGTTAGTGGACTGGTGTGTGTGGCATCCTGGGTGTTAGTGGACTGGTGTGGTGGCATCCTGGGTGTTAGTGGACTGGTGTGGTGGCATCCTGGGTGTTAGTGGACTGGTGTGCGTGGCATCCTGGGTGTTAGTGGACTGGTGTGGGTGGCATCCTGGGTGTTAGTGGACTGGTGTGGGTGGCATCCTGGGTGTTAGTGGACTGGTGTGGGTGGCATCCTGGGTGTTAGTGGACTGGTGTGGGTGGCATCCTGGGTGTTAGTTGACTGGTGTGGTGGCATCCTGGGTGTTAGTTGACTGGTGTGGGTGGCATCCTGGGTGTTAGTGGACTGGTGTGGGTGGCATCCTGGGTGTTAGTGGACTGGTGTGGTGGCATCCTGGGTGTTAGTGGACTGGTGTGGGTGGCATCCTGGGTGTTAGTAGACTGGTGTGCGTGGCATCCTGGGTGTTAGTGGACTGGTGTGGGTGGCATCCTGGGTGTTAGTGGACTGGTGTGGGTGGCATCCTGGGTGTTAGTGGACTGGTGTGGGTGGCATCCTGGGTGTTAGTGGACTGGTGTAGGTGGCATCCTGGGTGTTAGTGGACTGGTGTGGGTGGCATCCTGGGGGTTAGTGGACTGGTGTGGGTGGCATCCTGGGTGTTAGTGGACTAATGTGGGTGGCATCCTGGGTGTTAGTGGACTGGTGTGGGTAGCATCCTGGGTGTTAGTGGACTGGTGTGAGTGGCATCCTGGGTGTTAGTGGACTGGTGTGGGTGGCATCCTGGGTGTTAGTGGACTGGTGTGGGTGGCATCCTGGGTGTTAGTGGACTGGTGTGGGTGGCATCCTGGGTGTTAGTGGACTGGTGTTGGTGGCATCCTGGATGTTAGTGGACTGGTGTGGGTGGCATCTTGGGTGTTAGTGGACTGTTGTGGGTGGCATCCTGGGTGATAGTGGACTGGTGTGGGTGGCATCCTGGGTGTTAGTGGACTGGTGTTGGTGGCATCCTGGATGTTAGTGGACTGGTGTGGGTGGCATCTTGGGTGTTAGTGGACTGTTGTGGGTGGCATCCTGGGTGTTAGTGGACTGGTGTGGGTGGCATCCTGGGTGTTAGTGGACTGGTGTGGGTGGCATCCTGGGTGTTAGTGGACTGGTGTGGGTGGCATCCTGGGTGATAGTAGACTGGTGTGGGTGGCATCCTGGGTGTTAGTGGACTGGTGTGGGTGGCATCCTGAGTGTTAGTGGATTGGTGTGGGTGGCATCCTGGGTGTTAGTGGACTGATGTGGGTGGCATCCTGGGTGTTAGTGGACTGATGTGGGTGGCATCCTGGGTGTTAGTGGACTGGTGTGGGTGGCATCCTGGGTGTTAGTGGACTGGTGTGGGTGGCATCCTGGGTGTTAGTGGACTGGTGTGGTTGGCATCCTGGGTGTTAGTGGACTGGTGTGGGTGGCATCCTGGGTGTTAGTGGACTGGTGTGGGTGGCATCCAGGGTGTTAGTTGACTGGTGTGGGTAGCATCCTGGGTGTTAGTGGACTGGTGTGGGTGGCATCCTGGGTGTTAGTGGACTGGTGTGGGTGGCATCCTGGGTGTTAGTGGACTGGTGTGGGTGGCATCCTGGGTGTTAGTGGACTGGTGTGGGTGGCATCCTGGGTGTTAGTGGACTAATGTGGGTGGCATCCTGGGTGTTAGTGGACTGGTGTGGGTGGCATCCTGGGTGTTAGTGGACTGGTGTGGTGGCATCCTGGGTGTTAGTGGACTGGTGTGGGTGGCATCCTGGGTGTTAGTGGACTGGTGTGGGTGGCATCCTGGGTGTTAGTGGACTGGTGTGGGTGGCATCCTGGGTGTTAGTGGAATGGTGTGGTGGCATCCTGGGTGGTAGTGGACTGGTGTGGTGGCATCCTGGGTGTTAGTGGACTGGTGTGGGTGGCATCCTGGGTGTTAGTGGACTGGTGTGGGTGGCATCCTGGGTGATAGTGGACTGGTGTGGGTGGCATCCTGGGTGTTAGTGGACTGGTGTGGGTGGCATCCTGTGTGTTAGTGGACTGGTGTGGGTGGCATCCTGGGTGTTAGTGGACTGGTGTGGGTGGCATCCTGGGTGTTAGTGGACTGGTGTTGAAGGCATCCTGGGTGATAGTGGACTGGTGTGGGTGGCATCCTTCGTGTTAGTGGACTGGTGTGGGTGGCATCCTGGGTGTTATTGGACTGGTGTGGGTGGCATCCTGGGTGTTAGTGGACTGGTGTGGGTGGCATCCTGGGTGTTAGTGGACTGGTGTGGGTGGCATCCTGGGTGTTAGTGGAGTGGTGTGGGTGGCATCCTGGGTGTTAGTGGACTGGTGTTGGTGGCATCCTGGATGTTAGTGGACTGGTGTGGGTGGCATCCTGGGTGTTAGTGGACTGTTGTGGGTGGCATCCTGGGTGTTAGTGGACTGGTGTTAGTGGCATCCTGGGTGTTAGTGGACTGGTGTGGGTGGCATCCTGGGTGTTAGTGGACTGGTGTGGGTGGCATCCTGGGTGATAGTGGACTGGTGTGGGTGGCATCCTGGGTGTTAGTGGACTGGTGTGGGTGGCATCCTGAGTGTTAGTGGACTGGTGTGGGTGGCATCCTGGGTGTTAGTGGACTGGTGTGGGTGGCATCCTGGGTGTTAGTGGACTGGTGTGGGTGGCATCCTGGGTGTTTGTGGACTGGTGTGGGTGGCATCCTGGGTGTTAGTGGAGTGGTGTGGGTGGCATCCTGGGTGTTAGTAGAATGGTGTGGGTGGCATCCTGGGTGTTAGTGGAGTGGTGTGATTGGCACGAGTTTTCATCAACATGGTGGAGCGCTACAGACGACGTGTCAATACTGTCTGTATTGAAGTGTTGCAGGGCGCGATTTACCCAAGCAACGCAGATGTTCTCCTCCCAGCTATTTTGAGGGATTCTTTAGGGATATCCATTGAAGAATTATTTGGGATATCTCTCAACGGTTCGTCGAGGATTTTTGTCAAGTTTGCAGTGGCCAGCGCATATGAGCGAGTGGTTGACACGTATCAGGAGAAGAGGATTGTCGTCAACACGGGATTAGAGGTACGGCTTCGAGATGTGTCACGGTACTACACTTATATACGAGTCCGAAACGTGCCGTTCGAAGCGTTGGAGTTTGATGTGCGAAACGTCTTCAGTCAATTTGGTGACGTCCATGCAGCCACGGTGGGCCGGTGGGCACAGGGGACTTATGCCGGGCTGCAAGAAGGTTCATTTTCTTTGAAAATGACGCTCAAACGTCAGATACCTTCATACGTCATGATGGAGGAGTTCAGGCAGCAAGTCTATGTGACTTACGCAGGCCAAGTTCGAACGTGTCGCCTGTGTGGATTACCTGGACATGTGGCGGCGGCATGTGATCGTCGGATGGGCCAACAGAGACATGGAGCTGCTGATGGTATGAGGAAGGATGAAGTGGTGGTCGTGGATGCTATGGATGAGTCGCCACGGAGAATATGAGCGTGGTGCCAAGTGGACAATGGAGTGACATTGTTGATAAGGAGGATGAGCGTGTACTAACGTTGTCACAGGTGACCCAGGATGGCGAGACAGCGGAGACAGAGGAAGTGGCTCTGCCGGAAGGTGTGAACTTGGTTTTGTCTGAGCCGCTTTTGGAGGATTTTCCACTGTTGTTGGACAGTCCTGTGTGTGAGGGCACACAGCATGGTGTGGTGGACTTAGGAGCAGAGGTGAGGAGGGACGAGAGTGAGACGAGTGTGATGGGCGTCTCAGTGAGTGGGCCTTGCCTTCAGGTCCAGGAGGTTGGTGTAGAAGTGCACAGGGGAGAGGATTGTGAGGCTATGGAGGCTACAGGGGACTCCAGGAAAAGGCCTAGTGGTCTAGTTGAGGACGATGTCCTAACACCTGGGCAACAGGTGTGCAAGAAGGCCTGGGTGGAGGTGGCAAAAGGGGACGGGGAGTGTCAAGGGTAGAGAGGGGATGAGGGACAGGAAAGCAGACAGGCAAGTACTGGAAGTGTCAGTAGAGGAAGAGAGCATTAGTAAGGAAAAGTCGGTAGTGACGAGGAAGTTGAAAAGTAGAGGAAAGCCCACTGCGTTCTTTTCAGGTGTTTAACGATGAATGTAAATGGCCTCCGAGCGGAGGTCAAACGTAAATGGGTAGAGGTGACATTAAGACGTTTAAATGTGGATGTGTGTATATTGCAAGAGCATAATTATAGGATGGGAGAGAGTTGACGTTAAGTGGATTTACAGTTTATGCGGGTAGTGCGGGTAGTTTCAAGGGAGGGTGGCGATAGGTATACGTGTGACCAGTCCCTTTCGGTTGTTGGCTTGGGAAGAGGGGGGTGGGAGGGTGGTAAGGGTTGAGGGTTTATGGGGAATGTCAGAGTGTGTATAGTGGAGTTTATATGCCGGCTATAAGTTGTAGAAAAACTAAGGAAGAATTTGTGAGAGAGGAGTTGATATATTTCTTACGGGGTTGCCGGTTGCTGACTATTGTCGCAGGATTGGAATGTGTGATTAGGAAGAGGGATGTGGAACCGAGAGGGCGGGTGTGAGTTGGGGTTTTGCGTGATGTTTTGGGTGCGGCAGGAGTCAGAGATGTGGTAGGGGGCGGTGGGTGGCATATAGAAAATACGTTCATACGTAGGGCTATGCTGCAAGACTCGATCGTGTGTATGTGTCGAGGATGTTATAGTGGAAGGCGTGGATTGCGTTGATGTTGGGTTTTCCGATCACAGGGTGTGTTGGCAGTGTTGGGATGGGAGGGAGCTGTTAGAACGTATGCTAGTTATTGGAAGCTTAACGTGGGCTTATTGCAGGGGAACAGGGTAGGAGGAGTTTTGAGGAGTGGTGGGAGGGGATGTGGAATGATGGGAAGGACCGGGAAGATGTGGTGGGTTGGTGGAATAGAGTGGCGAAAGTGGGTATTCAGGATTTTTATAAACGGAAGGTAGAGAGCAGGCGAGAATGCGTTATGGCCTGCAGAGGTATTTGGAGGGCAGTTGCGGGATTGTTATGTGGGGGGGGCGGGTTACTCGCTGGAGGACATAGAGGTTTTGAGGGGCCAGTTGAAGGATATACAGAATGAGAGATTCCAGGCTATCAGAGTGAGGGCAGGTATTGAGGATGTGCTACGGGGGGACAAACCGTCTTTGACTGTCTTGAGTGGTTTTCGAAAGAGGAGGCAGGGTATGACGATGACGTCATTGAAGGTACACGAGGAGTTGGGTGGGTATATGGAGGGACAGGTACTGAGGTCGACAGAGGGTATGAGCGGGTTTGTGGATGTTTGGTTTCGGCGGTATCTAGACCGTAGGTTGGAGGAGGTGGAGGCGAAAGAGGAAGTTTTGGAGGGTATACAGGTAGGGATTAGTGAGGAGGAGAGGAAAGGGATGGAGGGTAGTATAACTGAGGAGGAAGTGTGGTTCGCAGTGAAGGGGATGCAGATGGGTAAAGCGCCGGGAGTCGATGGATTACCTAGTGATTTTTATGTTCAACATTGGGGAGTGTTGAAGGAATGTTTGACGAAAGTTTTCAATCGTTTGAAGGAAGTAAGGTATATGGGTGAGGATCAGCGCACTGGAGTTGTGGTTTTAGTGCCTAAGGGAAAGTGGTGGAAACGATTAGGGATTACAGAGCTATAACACTTTTATGTGCAGATTACAAAATCTTTGCACGGATTTTGGGTAATAGGGTTAAAGGTTTTGAATTCTATCATAGAACGTGGTCAGTATGGGATACCGGGGAGGTGTATGGGGAATGGGCATGGTAGGATTAGGTCATTCATCGAGGGTCGAGAGGGGTGGGGTTTTAGGGCTTGATTGGGAAACGGCTTATGACAGTGTGGATAGGAATATGTTATTTGACATTCTTCGTAAGCAGGGTTTGGGAATGAAGTAGTGGGTTGGGTGCAAACGTTGTATGAGGGGCTTTGGTGCGGGTTCAATTGAATGGAAGGGTGGGAAACGTGGTGGACATGAAGCGGGGTTTGCGACAGGGTGCCCTTTGTCGCAAATTCTGTTTGCATGCTTACAGGATCCTTTTTATAGGTTAGTATCGAAGGGGTGGGGGAGGAGGGTCAGGTACCTGGTTGTGCATCTGGAATAGTGGGTTATGTTGATGACACAACAATTCTCGTAGGTGGGTGGGAGGGTTAGATGCTATAGGGAGGATTATAAGTGTTTTGGGGCAGCTACAGGGATGCGGATTAACAGGGTGAAATCTAAATTGTTAGAGGTGGGGACGTGGGTGGGCGGGGACTTGGGGAATAGGTATGGTTGGCTTGTTGTTGAGTGCTTGAAAATTTGTGGGATAATATATTGTAATGATGCGAGTAGGGCGAGGGTTGAAAATTCTTCTAAGGTGGTAACGGCGACAATCGCGCGAATGAGTGGATGGAGACCGGGAGATGTGACGTTAATGCAGAGGGTTATGGTAGTGAATGTTTTACTGTATAGTAAATTGTGGCATGTGGCAAGGGTATACCCACTCGTGGGGAGAGATGTTGAATTATTACAGCGGAGAGTGTTGCGGTATATATGGGGTTTTGGTAGACATTGGCTTAATAAGGAGGTTGTCATGACGCGGTTAGTAAGGGAGGTTTGGGGTTGATACCCTTACATAGGAGGCTTATAGGAATATATGTAAAGCAGAGATATGTGGAGGAGGGAGGGGTGGGGGTAGCGGGTGGGAGTGGTCATGTGTGAGGTACGGAGGTGGTGGAGTGGACGTGACCTGAGTTTATGTGAGGCAATGTTGAGAGTTTTACTAGTTGTCAGAGAGCCAAGGGGTTTCAGGTGGGGGTTTTGGACAAGCTTGGGGAGGCGGGGTATAGTGCAAGGGGTAGCAGAGTACCCAAAGTATAATTGGCGGGCGACTTGGGTAGGTTTCCGGAAGTTGAGGCTGAGGGCGAGGTTAGGGAGACGGTTTTCGATTCCTACATGGAATCTTGGCTTCTAAAGCGCAATTGTTTTTAATGGGTTTAGCGAGTGAGGGTACTTGTTTGAGATGTGGGCTTTTGGATACGTCGTACCATGCGGTGTATTTTTGTGAAGATTTAGGCGGGAGTACGGGAATGGTTTGGAAGAGTCATGAGGAGTGTAGGTGGGTGTGGGCTTTCGATGTTAGGGGCTTTAAGCCTGGATATTGGTGGGTTTGAGGAAAATGTACGTAGAAGTTTAATGTACCTGGTGGTTGATTTCATATATGTGTCGTGGGGTATGCGCGAGGTAGTGGGTGGGAGGCGGGTTCGTGCCTTGGCGGCACATTTTTACAGGACGAAATGTAGGAATCAGGGTTTGTATGGGAGAACTTGGGTTGAGGCTTTCTCTGAGGGTTATAGAACGATGACGGTGGTGTCCCTTTTAAGGTTTTGGGGTTGACGTAGGAACCATTCGAGGGGACTGGTCGATTGGGGGAGGGGAGGTTGGGTATATCCGGAAGGGTTGACTAGGGTATAGTATGGTTGATTGATGTGTGGTTGGTTAGGCGTGGGTATACAGGGTTGAAGCTAGGATGGGTTGGGACGGGGTGGTATCGTGGTGTCCGATTTTGGACGTTTCGGGGATGGGGTTGTAGGTAAATGTTCAGGTGTGTGTTGACTCAGACTTGGAGTGATGTTGGTTGGGGGTCATAGGGGTCATGGACGCATGGGGTTTCCTCTAGGATGTAGTAGTGTAATCTAATGTTAAAGTAGTAGGGTTTGTCAGTGGTGATGTGCTGGCGTTTTGCATTTATGTGGCTGGTTGGAGGTTAGGAGGTATTCGGTGTTAGACAACCGACAGTGTGCAGGTGTGCTTGGGTGAAGTTGTCCCAGGTATCTGTGGCAATTCATGTAGGATAAAGTTGATGTTTTGCTATGTTTGTCTTAAGTTTAACGGTTTTAGTATTGTATTCTGTATGTGTTCCCTATCTTTTGTTTGATTATTGGATTGTTATGTATATATGTGTTAAAAAAAAAAAAAAAAAAATGTGGGTGGCATCCTGGGTGTTAGTGGAATGGTGTGGGTGGCATCCTGGGTGGTAGTGGACTGGTGTGGGTGGCATCCTGGTTGTTAGTGGACTGGTGTGGGTGCCATCCTGGGTGTTAGTGGACTGGTGTGGGTGGCATCCTGGGTGTTAGTGGACTGGTGTGGGTGTCATCCTGGGTGTTAGTGGACTAGTGTGGGTGGCATCCTGGGTGTTAGTGGACTGGTGTGGGTGGCATCCTGGGTGTTAGTGGACTGGTGTGGGTGGCATCCTGGGTGTTAGTGGACTGGTGTGGGTGGCATCCTGGGTGTTAGTGGACTAGTGTGGGTGGCATCCTAGGTGTTAGTGGACTGGTGTGGGTGGCATCCTGGGTGTTAGTGGACTGGTGTGGGTGGCATCCTGGGTGTTAGTGGACTGGTGTGGGTGGCATCCTGGGTGTTAGTGGAGTGGTGTGGGTGGCATCCTGGGTGTTAGTGGACTGGTGTGGGTGGCATCCTGGGTGTTAGTGGACTGGTGTGGGTGCCATCCTGGGTGTTAGTGGACTGGTGTGGGTGCCATCCTTGGTGATACTGGACTGGTGTGGGTGGCATCCTGGGTGTTAGTGGACTGGTGTGGGTGGTATTCTGGGTGTTAGTGGAGTGGTGTGGGTGGCATCCTGGGTGTTAGTGGACTTTTGTGGTGGCATCCTGGGTTTTAGTGGACAGGTGTGGGTGGCATCCTGGGTGTTAGTGGACTGGTGTGGGTGGCATCCTGGGTGTTAGTGGACTGGTGTGGGTGGCATCCTGGGTGTTAGTGGACTGGTGTGGGTGGCATCCTGGGTGTTAGTGTACTGGTGTGGGTGGCAACCTGGGTGTTAGTGGACTGGTGTGGGTGGCATCCTGGGTGTTAGTGGACTGGTGTGGGTGGGATCCTGGGTGTTAGTGGACTGGTGTGGGTGGCATCCTAGGTGTTAGTGGAGTGGTGTGGGTGGCATCCTGGGTGTTAGTGGACTGGTGTGGGTGGCATCCTGGGTGATAGTGGACTGGTGTGGGTGGCATCCTGGGTTTTAGTGGACTGGTGTCGGTGGCATCCTGGGTGTTAGTGGACTGGTGTGAGTGTCATCCTGGGTGTTAGTGGACTGGTGTGGGTGGCATCCTGGGTGTTAGTGGACTGGTGTGGGTGTCATCCTGGGTGTTAGTGGACTGGTGTGGGTGGCATCCTGGGTGTTAGTGGACTGGTGTGGGTGCCATCCTGGGTGTTAGTGGACTGGTGTGGGTGCCATCCTGGGTGATACTGGACTGGTGTGGGTGGCATCCTGGGTGTTAGTGGACTGGTGTGGGTGGTATCCTGGGTGTTAGTGGAGTGGTGTGGGTGGCATCCTGGGTGTTAGTGGACTTTTGTGGTGGCATCCTGGGTTTTAGTGGACAGGTGTGGGTGGCATCCTGGGTGTTAGTGGACTGGTGTGGGTGGCATCCTGGGTGTTAGTGGACTGGTGTGGGTGGCATCCTGGGTGTTAGTGGACTGGTGTGGGTGGCATCCTGGGTGTTAGTGTACTGGTGTGGGTGGCAACCTGGGTGTTAGTGGACTGGTGTGGGTGGCATCCTGGGTGTTAGTGGACTGGTGTGGGTGGGATCCTGGGTGTTAGTGGACTGGTGTGGGTGGCATCCTAGGTGTTAGTGGAGTGGTGTGGGTGGCATCCTGGGTGTTAGTGGACTGGTGTGGGTGGCATCCTGGGTGATAGTGGACTGGTGTGGGTGGCATCCTGGGTTTTAGTGGACTGGTGTCGGTGGCATCCTGGGTGTTAGTGGACTGGTGTGAGTGTCATCCTGGGTGTTAGTGGACTGGTGTGGGTGGCATCCTGGGTGTTAGTGGACTGGTGTGGGTGTCATCCTGGGTGTTAGTGGACTGGTGTGGGTGGCATCCTGGGTGTTAGTGGACTGGTGTGGGTGGCATCCTGGGTGTTAGTGGACTGGTGTGGGTGGCATCCTGGGTGTTAGTGGACTGGTGTGGGTGGCATCCTGGGTGTTAGTGGAGTGGTGTGGGTGGCATCCTGGGTGTTAGTGGACTGGTGTGGGTGGCATCCTGGGTGTTAGTGGACTGGTGTGGGTGGCATCCTGGGTGTTAGTGGACTGGTGTGGGTGGCATCCTGGGTGTTAGTGGACTGGTGTAGGTGGCATCCTGGGTGTTAGTGGACTGTTGTGGTTGGCGTCCTGGGTGTTAGTGGACTGGTGTGGGTGGCATCCTGGGTGTTAGTGGACTGGTGTGGGTGGCATCCTGGGTGATACTGGACTGGTGTGGGTGGCATCCTGGGTGTTAGTGGACTGGTGTGGGTGGCATCCTGGGTGTTAGTGGAGTGGTGTGGGTGGCATCTTGGGTGTTAGTGGACTTTTGTGGTGGCATCCTGGGTGTTAGTGGACAGGTGTGGGTGGCATCCTGGGTGTTAGTGGACTGGTGTGGGTGGCATCCTGGGTGTTAGTGGAGTGGTGTGGGTGGCATCCTGGGTTTTAGTGGACTAGTGTGGGTGGCATCCTGGGTGATAGTGGACTGGTGTGGGTGGCATCCTGGGTGTTAGTGGACTGGTGTCGGTGGCATCCTGGGTGTTAGTGGACTGGTGTGGGTGGCATCCTGGGTGTTAGTGGACTGGTGTGTGTGGCATCCTTGGTGTTAGTGGACTTGTGTGGGTGGCATCCTTGGTGTTAGTGGACTGGTGTGGGTGGCATCCTTGGTGTTAATGGACTGGTGTGTTTGGCATCTTGGGTGTTATTGGACTTGTGTGGGTGGCATCTTGGGTGTTAGTGGACTTGTGTGGGTGGCATCCTGGGTGTTAGTCTTATAAAACATACAGTTGAGGTTAAGTAAGTAAGTAAGTAAGTTTATTCAGGTATACACAAATACATTTACATACATTATCATACATAGCAGCATATGTGTAGAGAACCTAGGATAACCCAAAAAAGTCAGACAGAGTGACTTATTTCCATTGGGGTCCTTTTTATACTTAATTTTTACATTGTAGGATATATATGTCATTATATTATAAAGGATATATGTATACTAGGAATAAGGTAAAAAGAGTTATTTACATATACATGTGTGTTATCTAAAAAAATAAAAAATCATTCTCCTCCCTTTCTGTCGCTACATTCATTAGGTACTTTTTGGTTCTCTTCTTGAACTGGCTCATGCTGTGACTGGCTTTGACATGTGCAGGCAGTCTGTTCCATTCCTTTATTGCTGTACAATAAAAGGTGTTTGAAGCCTGGCCACTGACTGTGGGAACTACAAAGTTGTGCTCTCTTCCCCTAGTACTATGACTGCTTTGGTTCCCAGCCTTGACAAAATTGGCAGCAAGATATTCTGGACACTGTTTGTGAGCAATTTTATAAACTTGATTTAATTTAAGTTGTTTTACTCTGTTTTCAATATTCAGCATATCCAATTGTTGTAATTCATCCAGGCCTACATGTTCTCTTGGACCCAGGTCCAGGATGAATCTTACCATTTTGTTCTGGGTGATTTGCAGCTTATCTTTCAGTTTTTTTGTCAAGGCAGAGTACCATGAAGAGCAAGCGTAGTCCATATGACATTGTATAAGGGCAAGACATAGGGTCCTGCGAGCCTCAGTAGGTAGACACTGTGCTTGTCTGTAGAGGAACTTCAGTCTGGCATTCGCTTTCTTTACTACACTGTTACCTATCAATTCTCCTGACATGCATGGGTCAAAGGGGATTCCCAGATATTTTACTGAGGAAACTGAAGTGATGGATTCCCCATTACACCGGATATTAAAATTATTTACCCTGCTCAGTTTATATTTCGTGCCAAAGAGTATGGCTTCTGTTTTCCCGAGATGTAACGATAGTTTGTTGTCTACTAACCATTTGCTGCAGGACTCCAGTTCCAGTGTTAATACATTAGATATATCTTGTGGGTCTTTACCTGACACTAACAGAGCACTGTCATCCGCATACAGTAGGAGTTTGCACTTGACACTGATGGGCATATCATTTACATAACACAGGAATAATAAAGAACCCAGAATACTACCTTGGGGAACTCCACATGCTATCGGCAGTGGTTCTGATTCCGTTTTGTTGATTTTGACAATTTGTTTCCTGTTGCTAAGATAGGACTTAAACCAGTCTGTGGAACCTATGCCGATAGCTTGAAGTTTCTTACATAATATATTGTGGTTGACAGTATCGAAGGCCTTTTGCAAGTCTAAAGTTACCATTCCTATGAGGTTCCCTATAGACATTTCAGTTCTCATGTAATCCATCAGATTAATTAGGGAGGTGTCGGTTGAGTAAGATCTCCTAAAGCCTGATTGGTAACTATGAAGAATGTTGTTGTCACTAAGATATTTAACTACTTGACAGTACACCGCCCTCTCTAGAATTTTGGATATTACACTGAATATACTAACAGGCCTATAGTTGCTGACATCAGACCTACTATTTTTCTTGAAGATAGGAGTAACTCTGGCCTCCTTGAACCCCTCTGGCACTGTATTAGTGGTGATGGACAAATTTAGTATGTGAGCAATGGGGATTGCCAGTTCAGAGGCACCATCTTTTAGGAACTTAGACGGGATGTTATCTGGGCCGGTGCTCTTAATTGGGTTTAACCTGCTTAGTTCTTTTTGCACGAAGTCATGAGATACACTTACTAGTTGACAACTGTTTGGAGTTACCCCTTTATTGGTATAGTATGTTTTAAATTTATCAGAGTCTGTGTTAAAGGTATTTGATGCAGCTGGTAGCTTACTTACTAGTGTTGATGCGACAGTTGTGTAGTATGAATTAAAACAATTTGCCACTTTAGTTGTTTCGTGGCATACCTCGTTATCGACATTTAGAACTATGTTAGATCTATCTACGGGTTTATGGCTATACCCCAACTGTTTGAGTTGTTGCCAGAGCTTTCTAGGGTTATTCTTGTACTCTTCGATCTTTGAGCAATAGTGTCTTGCCTTTGCGCCTTTTATAAGCCTCTGCACTCTGTTCCTCACCCTTTGGAATTCATTTAGTGCTGCAATATCCTGTCTGTCTGCCTTAAATCTTTTTATCAACTGGTCTCTGAATTTCATATTATCTAATATCTCAGTAGTCATCCAGGGTTCAGTTCTTCGTTTAATCCTAACTTCTTTAACTGGTGCAATATTATCAAGGATGGCAGTGAACATTGTTTTAAATTTTTCCCAGGCATCATTTACGTCCGTGCAACTTGTTATCACTGACCAGTCACAATTGTGTAGCATATTTACCAGTGTTTCTTTACTGTAGTTTCTAGTTGACCTAACCTTTATTGTCTTGTGAAGGCCTATCCGTTCCCTAGTAATTTTCCTGGTACAGTAAATGATGAAATGATCACTAAGACCTGTGGTAATGACCCCTGACTGACTAATGTTCTCAGGGCGGTTACAAAGTATGTGGTCAATTAGGGTAGCTGAGAACTGTGTGATCCGGGTTGGTGTATTAATTAGTTGCGTGTAACTATTTAAATCCAGAATTTGCTTATATCTTTTACATAGCCCGTTATTTTGCTGTTGAAAACAGATGTTGAAGTCTCCTAATATTACTGTCTCGTCATTGTTATCAAGTCCTGACAAGACTCTCGAAAAGTCCTCTAAGAACTGGTCATGGGTGGGAGGGCGATAACTAGTTCCTACTAAGATGGGTTTGGTCTTGGGTAGCAACACTTCAAACCATAGAATCTCCAGTTTATTGTCATTTAAATCAGGTCTTGGATTATAGGCTAAGTCGTTCTTTATGTAGGCACATACCCACCACCTTTTCTATTCCTATCTAAGCGTTTTATATTGTAACCTTCTATTTTGACCTCGTCGTCAGTCACCGTATCATCCAACCAGGATTCCGAGATGGATATAACTGCCGCTCTAGTTCTGTTAGCTAGAATCCTAATCTCTGCCAATTTTGGAAGAAGTGATCTTGCGTTGACATGAATAAAGTGAAGGCCTGTTTTCCTAAGACAATCATAATCATCAATAAATGGCAAGGGGTCATTAGCATTAAAAATAGGAAAATGAATGTCATCATTGCTAAAGGGTAACTGTGCCAAAGTGCATTTGTTACAAACAAAATGAAATCTGACACCATTACCATAATTGAACACACATCCATTATGCACCCACCCCATACATCTCTTACATATGGTATGTTTACTGTTCTTCTTTCGTACCTTAGTACATATACAAATGTCTGGTGGTGTCTGAGATAATAATGGTTCTATTGTCTGTGCATTACATATAGTGTTGTTATCATTACTAGCAACTAGACCGTCATTATCACCATGACTTATCTGTCTGTTTTGCACCTGTACCATAGATTGAGGTCCTGGATTAGTATGAATATCGCCACTTAATAGCGCCACTATAAAAGCTGTGCGCCACTGTTTTGTTTTGGAGATGTGGGGTTGCCAAACCTTGCGGCGATAGTGGCACTTACGTTTCTGGTATGATGGCCACTGTTGGGCTTTCACTTTCCAGGGAGCTATCACCTCATTCTCCTTTTCCAGACCCCATGACTGATTTCCTTCTTTCGAGAAATGCACAATAATGATAAATATCATTATGGCAGCCTGAACCCCTCTGATGCCAGCCATAGTTACTCTTCACTCTTTATCATTTCACAACAGAAATTTGTTTTCTTTTCTTTACTTTTTATTAAAAAGAAACCACTGATCCTATCAGACACCTAGCAATGCCTAGTATCGACTCTAGAAATCACCACTGGTTACTAGTAAATTTTCTGTTATCACATACCCGGATTACCCCTCACTTGTCCCCTTACTTCGTAAACTCCCATCACTCCTCACTTCATAGTCCGGCTTTCCCTATCACACTTCTAACTCATTTCCATCCTGGCAGTGTAAAAAAAGGTTTTTCAAAGGCGATGTCCGCACACAGCCCCATCAATCCCATATAGCGGGGCTCGTCGTTGTTGCTATTCCTCGTAGAGTTGATGTGTCAGCCATTTTTAAAAGCAGTGAGTGTAAAAACGGCCACTGCCCTGACAGATTCCTTGGAGTTTTGTCGTTAGATTTGGCGTTTTCTCCTATGTTTCCCTCCTAATGTACACTGGTCATTAATATGGAAGTCCGCTATTAAAAATATCCTTGGTTAGTTAACTATTCACTTCTTTCCCACATTTAGCACTGAGGGAGAACCGCTGGTATAGCCTGACAGTTTCCTGGAGTTTGTTTTGTAGATTTATCGGTTTCTCCTGTGTTTCCCTCCCATTAACACTGCTGCAGTTGATATGATGGTCAGGTACTGTCAGTATAATTAGAATGTCGCTTCGTAGTTGTACATCTGGCAGTAGCTGGTGATTGAATGTCAGTCAGCCATGTTTAAATGATCACTTCCACCCCTCACCTGGCACTGAGGGAAAAAATCGACACTACACTACATTACAGACCTGTCAGTTTCCTTGTATTTTGTTGATTAGGTTTTCCCTTATGTTGACTTCACATTAACACTGTGCAGATGATATGGGAGTCAGTCACTTCAGTGTAGTGGAAAACGTTGTTTGTCAGGATTGTACGTCTGGTAGCGGGTCTGGTATTTGAATGCCGGTCTCCTCTTTTGGTCATATTTGGTCCATTTCGCTGTAGTCACCGTCAGTTTTCTTGTCACTATAAGTTCCTTGTATGTTGTTACAACAGTTCCTACAAATAGACCATTGCTGGTCGTGGAGGTGAGGGTGGGGTGTAGTAGTGGAGGTGGACGTGAGGGGTGGAGTGTATTTGTACATGTATTATTGTACAATAATTCTCAGTGTTATCTATAATAAAACCAGCTACTGTATCTTTGTTGACACTTCAAAATTAATGATACTATTTTGGAAATTACTTGTCTTAAATACATATGTGGGTTAAATGACTCAATAAAATAAAATATATTAGTTAGTCTTAAAATATGTTATTTTTTAATTATTGAACGTAAACAATAATATTTTTAATATTGTCTTATTACGTATAAATGAATTATATTATACATTTGGAAACATCTCAATTCTCACTTAAGAAATAAATGCCAATTAGAACTTTTTTTTTAAATCTTTAAACTAATGTGAAACTATAAAGTACTTAAAAAGGACTTATATAACATTTTAAAGTTAGACAAAACAAGTAATTAATTGCTTATATTATAAAACTAAGATTAAATTGCATCTCTCCGTATCTCCTAAATTTTGGAAACCTTAGGGTTATAAATTTATAATACATATATAAAAACAAAAACATTAAATAAGTATAATTTCTCCCTGATATTATTAATTATAATTATTTCCTGGCTGTAATAATGGAGGAGAAACATCTGTAAGATGGAGAGGAAATCAGGTTGTAAACCAAGATGATTATTTAACATTTACTGAGGAACCTCCATAGATGATGCTGGGGTACATCAGTGAATGCTGGGATAGGTCATTGGATGCTGGGGAAGATCAATGGATGCTGGGGTAGGTCAGTGGATCATCCTGGGTGTTAGTGGACTGGTGTGAGTCACATCCTGGGTGTACGTGGACTGGTGTGAGTCATATCCTGGGTGTTAGTGGACTGGTGTGGGTAACATCCTGGGTGTTAGTGAACTGGTGTGGATCGCATCCTGGGTGTTAGTGGACTGGTGTGAGTCACATCCTGGGTGTTAGTGAACTGGTGTGAGTCACATCCTGGGTGTTAGTGTACTGGTGTGTCACATCCTGGGTGTTAGTGTACTGGTGTGAGTCACATCCTGGGTGTTAGTGGACTGGTGTGAGTCACATCCTGGGTGTTAGTGGGCTGGTGTGGGTCATCCTGGGTGTTAGTGGACTGGTGTGAGTGCATCCTGGTGTTAGTGG
>WNWK01024010.1:0-30316 GCA_009830355.1 Cherax destructor | reverse complement strand
TTTTTGTTTAATAACTATAAAGTAAATGGTGTCTACATAAAGTTCGAACAAGCCATGCTATATAAAATAAAAACAACCATTCATTTGACAAAAGTGTTCATCTTTCAGTTAATGGCTTTTGAGTTGTGTTTTATGTACAGTGGTACCTCGAGTTTCAAACTTAATCCGTTCCAGAACTTGGCCAAAACTCAAATTGTTCGAAAGTCAAGCAATATTTCTCATAAGAAATAATGTAAATCCAATTAATCCGTTCCAGACACCCAAAAATATTTAAAAAAAAAATACATTTTTTAAAGAATAACTATAGTTTTAATACACAAAGCAATTATAAATACATATACGTAGTATTTAAATTACTAATGAAATAAATAAACATTTAAAATCACATTTACATACCTTTATTGAAGACTCTTGTTGGTGTATGGAAGACAGGGAGGAGAGGGAGGACTTATTTTTTGGGAAAGGGGGAACCCCCCACCATAAGGACTTCAGGTATCAAACCCCTATCTGGGGTTATTTCCCCTTCTTTGTTTTTTAATGGCACTAAGACCAGCTTGAGAGTCATTGGACCCTGTCACACAAAAACTGTCCAGAGAGCTCTGTTTCTGGTGTCTCTTTAGCATTTGTCTGAAATGGGACAGGGTTTTTGTACTGAACATGTTGCAGAGATGGCTTGTTTCAGCTTGCTCAGGGTGATATTTCTCAGCAAAAGCTTGCACCCTACTCCACATTGCATTAATCTCCTTTAATCTCTGAAGAAGGCACCTCCTTCCCTCTTTCCTCTTCCTCGGAAGCAAGTTTCTCAGCTGTGGTCTGTTGCTGTTCCAGATGAAGGTCTTGCAGCTCTTCAGTGGTTAGCTCTTCCCTGTGGTCCTCCACCAACTCTTCCACATCCTGGCCACCCCACCTCCAGCCCCATGGACATACCCAAAGACACAATAGATTCCACAACAGGCGTAGGGTCAGCCTTAAACCCTTCAAAATCCTTCTCTTGGACACATTCGGGCCACAATTTTCCCCAAACAGAGTTCAAAGTCCTGAAGTCATTTGCCAAGCCTTACCTATAAGGCTTATGCAGTTGTAGATATTAAGTGATTCCTCCAGAACTCTCTTAGGGTAAATTCGGTGTCCAAGATCACTTCAAAGCACCTTGAACACCGCTTTCGTGTAGAGTTTTTAAGTTTGAAATGACCTGCTGGTCCATGGGCTGGATGAGAGGAGTTGTGTTAGGAGGCAAGAACTTCACTGTCATAAAACTGAAGTCCCCAGACAATAGGTCTACCAAGTTTGGAGGATGAGCAGGGGGCACTGTCCAGTACCAGGAGGCACTTGAGTGGCAATTTATTTTCCTGTAGGTATTTTTCACACTGGGGCCAAACACTTCATGGACCCAGTCAATGAAAATTTGCCTTGTGACCCATGCCTTATTATTAGCTTTCCACAACACACACAATTTACTCTTGACGACATTGTTTTTTTTGAACACTGGGATTTTCAGGTGATACACCAGTAAAGGCTTCACTTTGTAATCCCCACTAGCGTTAGCACAGAACAAAAAAGTTAGCCTATCCTTCATTGGCTTCTGTCCCCGGCAGTGCCTTATTCTCCTGCGTGATGTAGGTCCTCTTTGGCATTTTCTTCCAAAAAAGGTGTTTCGTCACAATTAAACACAATTTTTTTTAGCCGCATTTGTCTGAACTTGCAGCCTTGCCATGCCTTATAACACTGTGTATGCCACTACGCAGCACTCATTCCAGGCATCTTCTTTACGAGATCCGTGTGCAACTGCCTCGCCTTTTTACAAATGATCGTCTCTGAAACACTATCTCTCGCTAACTGTTTATCGTTGATCCACACCAACAACTTCTCAACATTGTTGATTGTTTGTAATCCCATTTTTCGTTAGCATATCTACCCCTTTCACAACATCAGCTTCCTTAATTTCTTTTTTTTTTCACCAGAATGGAACTGATGGTTGATTTGTTTCGCCATACATCCTGGCAAGCTGGAGCACACGCACACCACTTTCGTATTTTTCTACAATTTCTTTCTTCAATTCTATCGTGTTTTCACTTTCTTTACCAAAGGGCTGGCACTAGGAAGTTTCTTTGGGCCCATGGGTTTAAATTATGAGAGGTCGCACTCAATCAACAAGAACAAAAACAAGGGATTATTGTGAAATGTTTGGATGAAAGCGAGGGTAATGTTCACTTGAGGAGAAACAAGCCAGACAGACTCACACCGCATGCGCCGGCAGGCGGACAGGTCTGGTACAGCGGCTGAAACTCAAGGTACTGTTCGAAACTAAAGAGAAAATTTAGTCGAAAAGTGACCGAAACTAAAAAACAGCCAAAACTCGAGTTCCACTGTATGTATCTGCTTATCCTAAGGAGTGATCTTTTCTCTGGCATCACCTCGCATTTGTGTATCGAAGAATAGGAGGCAGCTCCATTGCTTAGTTTCAACACTGACACGAGTCAAAAATCCTTTTCCAAGAGGTACAAGACTGGCATACAAACAAAAGTGGTCAAGCCAGATCACTCTGGATTACCCCAGCTAACCATGTCACCCCAGATAACCCCACCTAACCAGGTCACCCAAGTAACCAGGTCACCCGGATCACTCCAGCTAACCAGGTCATCTCAGATCACCCCAGTTAACCAGGTCACCCCAGATCACCTGAGTTAACAAGGTCACCCTGGATCCCCCAGTTAACAGGTCACCCTGGATCACCCCAGTTGACCAGGTTCCCCGGGATCACTCGAGTAACCAGGTCACCCCAGTTAACCAGGTAAACCTGATTAAAAAGCACTAATCTAAACAATAAAAAAAATGGCTGTTTTTACATTTTTTAAAAAATCATACTGTATCATCACTCTGGAAAATCACAGTTCCAGCAGTAACATGCAAGCTACGGTTCATTTTGGGGTTTATGGTGTTCCTGAAGGCTTGATCTACTAGCAAAGTTGTCAATTTGCCTCAACTCCCCACGCTTATGAAAAAGGTAAAAAATGAAACCCAACCATTCAGTATTTGCATACATTTCTAAGAAAAAAGTTCTTATTTCCTCTTATTGCACTAAAATCAACTAAAATAAAAAAATATTTAAAACATAACAAATGAATTTACTACTGAAAAAGGATCAAAACTTTTATGATATTAGAAAGTAAATTCACCAAGCTCTTAAATCTTCTAATACATATATGTAAAACAGTGGCCCTGTTTTTTTTGGGCCCAAAATTGCCCCAGAAGGCTGTTGGGGCCCGTTAAACGAATTTTTCCCATAAGGAATAATGTAAATTAGATTAGCCCGTTTCAGCCCCCAAAATAACTTACAAAAGATTACAATAATACACTTAAATAATTGTTCGATATTAACATTACCTACAAAGTTAATAAATCATTTTCCCACGCCTAAAAATAACATTATTCCTGTGTTACCCCCTAGCCTCAAAACCCCATAATTGCTCACAGAACAATAATTTCTCAAAAAAATTTAGTGCAAATGTTGAAACTTTTTCTCATAAATGTATAAAACCTGTTATAATTAATGCAACTTAATCTAACTTTGTTCCAACAGCATTACCAAATAAAGAAATCCATTCTCATGTACTCTTTTATTCCTTGTAATCATCTAATACCCTATAAACTGTTATTGCAACACAAATAATTGATTTAATTTTTTGATCTGATTTAATAAATAGCATTACTACAAATTTTAAAACTGTAATGCTTCAAAATTGTAAAACTATTATGTTTCAAAATTGTTATGTTCAAATTATGTTCAAATTTCATAGCTTGAAAACTCAACTATACTTATATTGTAAATTGTTTACTATAATATTTACCATTTAGCTGTAATTTAAATTTTAAGATTGCCCACAATGCTCTGCATATTGGGGGGCTTTTGGCATGTACACCCCATTCTTATAACCCATTGTACGTTTTTTCATGTCACAATAAACTATTATTTTTTGATTTGGGGAGCTGTTCAAACTCGAGGTACCACTGTATGTGTACCCGTCTGTGCGACAACATGCAAAAAAAAAACTTACAGCAATAATGGCATTAAAATTATACATTAAGTAAAATATAAAAAGTACAGTAATAGCAATTATTTAAAACACACACATCATTATAGCAGGGAATAAATGAACTCAAATACAAAAAAATTACATGCAATTTACCCAAAATTTGAAAATTTTTTTTTTTTTTTGAAAAAGAATTTTTTTTTTTTTTTCAACAAGTCGGCAGCCCCCCACCGGGGCAGGGTGACCCAAAAAAAAGAAAATCCTAAAAAAGAAAATACTTTCATCATCATTCAACACTTTCACCTCCTCAACATAATCACTGTTTTTGCAGAGGCATGATACGACAGCTGAGAATAAGTCCCTCCCAACTGTCACTATCCCAGCCCCCTCCTTTAAAGTGCAGGCATTGTATTTCCCCATTTCCAGGACTCAAGTCCAACTAAAAAAACCCGGGCCTGAATTCTTCAAAAAATATTTTTGTCACACCCCAACAGCGCGGGTCCCAAAAAATTCGTTTCCATTCCTCCTATCTAAACAAACGCTTGCGGGGCCCGCCGACCAAAAATTTCCTTCCCTCCCTCCAACCTTTTAAACGCCCCCTACCCCTCTTTTCCCCACAATTTTACACCCGCCCTTCTATTTTATCCATTCCTTTAGGGGCCCCCCCCTTTAAAAACCCCCTTTTAGCCCTCTGACAAATACTTTTTGTAACTCCACACCTTCTAATTTCCCCACTCCGATTTTTGCATAAAATTTTTACCAAAAATTCCCCAGACAGACACTCACGTCCAGCCACCCCCCCGCGCAGCATTTGAACCCCTGCCCCACCCTTTGATGTTGGCAATATACCTTTATACATTCTCTTTTTTGCCCCATGCATAACGTTTTTTGTCTCCACAGATACTAACGCACCAATTTTTTCCCTTTTTCAATTTATGAGTCCTCTTCATAAAATCTGCTGACATTCCCCAAATTCGAAAACATTCACTTTTCCATAATCCCTCTCTTTCCAATGTGATATCCATTTTTTTTTTATTTAAATTGTTTGATACCCCCTCACCTTATTTATCTATTTATTAACTTTCCTTTTCACCCCCCAAACCTCCACCTTTGCAACTTTTTTCTTTTGTTATAACAAAATTACAGAAAAAAAATTTCCCCTTTTATTTTATTCCCCATAATTTTAAACCCACCCCCTTTCCCCAAATTTTGCAATTTTTTAAAACCCCCCTATAAAATATTAAACAACCATGGTGACTAGAGTGTGTAGGAGAGAGGGAGATTATTTCCCAGAAAAGTGGCCTTTGACAAGGATGTGTGATGTCACCGTTTGTTCAATATATTTATAGATGGGGTTGTAGAGAAGTGAATGCGAGGCGGCAAGAGGTGTGGGAAAAGTCAAAAAATCAAATACAAAGGGGGTTGTCACAGTTGTTTTTTTGCTGATGACACGTGTTTTTTGGGAGATTCTGAAGAGAAGTTGAGGGTTGGTGGATAAATTTTGTGGGGTTGTAAAAGAAGAAATTGAAAGTGAATATAGGAAAGAGTAAGGGGATGAGGGCCAAAAAAATTAGGTGACGAAAGATTGGATATCAGTTTGGGGGGAGAGAGTATGGAGGAGGTGAAATTCAGATATTTGGGAGTGGACATGTCAGCAGATGGGGCTATAAGGATGAGGTGAATCATAGAATTGATGAGGGGAAAGGGGGGAGGGGCCGGTCTGTGGAGACAACAACTTTTTCCATGGGTAAAGAGGGGGAAAGTATGGGGAAGTTATACCAACACTCTTATATGGGTGTGAAAAGGGGAGAATGTTGCAATGAGGAGAAGGCTGGGGGCAGGGATAGGTCATGTCTGAGATCAATGTGTGGTGAATATATTGCAGAGAATTCAGAGTTTGGAAATTGGGGAGGAGGGGGGATTCCCAAAACTATTATCCAGAGGGCTGAGGGGGGGTTGTTGAGGTGGTTCACATGTAGAGAGAATGGAACGAAAAAAAATGACGGGGGTGTAAAAACTTAGTGGAGGGAAGGCAGAATGGGGGGTGGGCCAAGAAAGGTTGGAGGGAGGGAAAAAAGGGTTTTTGGGAGGGGGGGATTTGCAGGCATGGGGAGCTTATTTGATAGGAGTGAAGGGAGACAAAGGGTTTTTTAATACTTACTGCTTTTGGGAGGGGAGCAAAGAAATTTTATAAAGGGGTTTCGGGGAAACCGGCAGGCCGGATTAGTCCGGAGGGAAAAACAGTGTCTGCCCTAAAAGGGGTTAATGTTGCAGTTTTATAAATGTATGAAAAGCCCCCCTCTGGCAAGACAGTGATGGAAAAAACACAGACACAGATCACCCCCGATTTTCCCCTGTGTCCATCTAACACTATGCAAAAACTCGATGCATATAAAACCCAAAATTTTGGGAACATTACCTGTGATTCCAAAGAAACCCTGCCTGTACCTCAATTCAAAATGATGCAAAAAAAACCCCCTTTCCCACCCAAACCTAAGTGCACAATATCCAACAAAGTTGATTAATCACTTAAATGTAAAAACCTGTTATAAATAATGATACTGAGCTAACTGTTTCTATAACATTAACAAATAAAATAATTCACACTTTGTACCTGTGTAACTTATATAATACCATATAAACTGTAATTGCAATACAACTAATTGTTTTAATTTGTTTGATTCATTCAATTAATTGCATTGCTGCAATTAATAAATTATTATGTTCAAATATTAAAATTTTACAACAGATACACAGCTATACTTATTTTGTAAATTATAAACCCAAAATTTTTACCATGTATGTATTCTATGTTAATTAATTTAAGAATGCCCACAATGCTCAGATATTAGGGGTTTTTGGCATGTACACCTCATTTATACCTAACTCAAATCTTGTTGGGTGCATTGAGGTATCTGTGGAGACAAAAATGTTATCCATGGAGGCAAAAAAGGGGAATGTATGAAAGTATGTGGTACCAACACTCTTATATGGGTGTGAAGATGGGTTGAAAAATGCTGCAGCGGGGGGGGCTGGAGGCAGTGGAGATGCCCTGTCTAAGGGCAATGTGTGGTGAAAATATTATGCAGAAAATTGGAAGGGGGAAATTAGGAGAAGGTGGGAGTTACAAAAAGTATTTGTCGAGGGCTGAAGAGGGTTGTTGGGGTGGTTTGGTCATTTAAGAGAATGGATAAAAGTAGAATGACTTGGAGACGTATAAATCTGTAGGGAAGGAAGGGGGGGTGGGGGTGCCCTAAAAAAGGTTGGGGGGAAGGGGGTAAAGGGGTTTTGTGGGGAGGTTGGGATTTCCAGAAAATGTGTGAGCGTGTTAGTAGGGGAATGGAGCGAATGGTTTTTGGGACATGACAATCTGTTGGGTGTGAGCAGGGTAACTTTTTGTGAAGGGATTCAGGGAAACCATTTAAATTGATTTATTTGGACTTGAGTCCTGGAAATGGGAAGACAATGCCTGCACTTTTAAAAGGGGGGGTCTGAGAAGTGACAGCTGGGGGGGATTTTTCAGCTGTCGATCTGACCCTCTGCAAAGACAGTGATTATGTATGAGTGTGGTGAAAGTGTTGAATGATAATGAAAGTATTTTTTTTTGGGGATTTTCTTTTTTTTTGGGTCACCCTGCCTCGGGGGGAACGGCCGAAAAAAAAAAAAAAAAAAAAAAAAATGTAGTTCAACATTGTATCATGTCTAAATAAATTATTTTTATTATTATTATTATGATGATGAAAGTTTTTCTTTTGGGGCCACCCTGCCTTGGGGGAATGGGCCGATGTGTTAATAAAAAAAAAAAAACCATGGTGACATTACACATCCCTGTCTAAGACCTACTTTTACCGGGAAGAAACCCCCTCCCCTCACACCCTAACCTGAGCCCCACTATCCTCAAAAAAACTCTTTACAGCATTCAGTAACTTACTACCTATTCCATACACTTGCAACATTTGCCACATTGCCCCCCTATCCACTTTTCAAACCATAAATGCAATAAAAACTTCCCTACCTTTATCTAAATACTGTTCACATTTTGCTTCAATGTAAACATTGACTAAAATCCCCTACCCATTTAAAAGCCCCCTTGTCTCTGCTCCTACTCTGTCTTACCTCGGGAAATTGACAAAACTATACATAAGGCCACTGACATTGTAAATTCTTTTGCACAGAAATATGCACCCAAAATCCTAACAGTTTGAATAAAAAACGGAGGTTTTCAATGTAGTCAAATATAATGTCAAGAAAATCTATTAGTAAAAGTTAACACAACATATCAAATAAAATCATAAAACATTCACTAAGATTAAGGGAAAACTAAAATTAAAAGAAATATATCCCAAAAAATATGATTATTACCAGACTGTTCCCGATTTCCGTTCAAAAGAGGGGTGCATTACCAGTGCACGCCGAACGGGAAAGTTGCGAGACTTATCCTCCTCTCCGCAAGTGAGGATACCAGCGATGCATCTGGGGGGAAAATTTGGGGTTTGATTTTTGTAGGCCAGCTCAATTAAAAATTTTCCCTTTAAAAAAAGAAATTCTCAAAGTGATCAAACTTTTGCTGAATATTAAAGTGCAATGGAAAATCAGTACAATCATTAAACATTCTATTCAACTTGGAAAAAAAAAATTTAGTCATACCATTGCATTGGTGGGAGGGGAAAACGCCCTTTAATCGGTGACAACATCCACAATTTTTCATGAAGCTTTGGAAACTTTGCATTTCTTGTTGAACCTTGATATTAAAATACCATGAACAATTTAGCAATAAAAAACAGAAATACTGTAGTTGAAGTTTTATTTTTTGAGTATAACATTCTCAAACTGTACAACAGATACGCTAGACAGCACAAATTTATACCACCATTCGACTTACACAACTTTTTGAAATTTTAAGTTTTTAAGAGTAAACCTCCATTAACTTTTTAAGTTTATTATATACATACATTATAAAGACCCCAGTTTAAAATTATTTTTATAATTGCCGTACCTGTTCCAAAAAACTAATAATTCTCTGACCTGCACTAGTTCAACACACCGCATGGAAGGTTTTCAAGACCCCCAATCTGACGTTTCCCCAAAGTTCAAATGAAACCTATCAAAGATATAGAACAAACTTATTTCACCTAAGTATCTCGAAAGAAATTTCTGACCCAATGACCACCTCCTCTTCCTCCCTTTTCATGTCAAAAAAATAGTATCCACAAAATTTTTGCACTATCACCATGCTATGCCATACAAGGGAAACCAGCACAATAAAAATGTCTCTCAATTTAATTAATAAAAATCTTATAAAAGCCTGGACACACAAAAATCAGCCTACCAAACACAAACTTTTAAAATATTTAACCAACCATTCTGAAGTGGCCCTTTTTGTTTAAAACTAATGTACAGTAATACTGTTTTTTGGGTTTAAAAATAAAACAAAGGAATTAATTTTGAGACAAACAGAAAACTCTATTGGAGATCAAAATAATACAAAAATAAAAAGGGAAAATTTTACATCTTTAGGCAAAGTTGTTTAAATCTTTAACAACATCCCTCTTAGGTCTTCCCCTATCAATAAAACTGATGTTGGAGGACCCTACATATCCTACTATACTTATTGTTTTTTTAAAAAAGAATGATATTGGTTTCCCAAACCTCTTCACATATTTATCTTGTATACTTATCCTCTTTTTCTTAAGATGTGTATTACCTATTATCAAACTCCTTTTTTACAAAATTCAAAGGCCCCCATTATATTTACCCCCGACATCCCAAATTTACCACAACACTTTTCAACAGTTGTTCCCACTTCCTAAAACACCTAATATTTTCCCAAAATCGCCTCTCTCCTCTAAACCCCCTTTCTCCACGCATAAACACTTAGCATAACCCATTTTTGCACCACCCATGTTACTCCACATAATCCTTGAATTTATACATTTATGTTCCCTTTTTCCTGCCATAACTGATCCTTCAACATTATTGCTACTTGTTCCTTAGCTCTAACTCTCTCAGATCCCCCTTACCTAATCCCATTTATTTCTTCCCACTGAAACTTCATACTTGTTTTTTTTTTAAAAACACATTGGCCATTTCTCACCAAAGCAGGGTGACCCAAAAAAAAAACACTTTTATCACATTCACCCATCCCTGTCTTCAGAGGCACACCTGCACTACAGTTGAAAAACCCAAATATCCCCCCCCCTCCTTCAGAGTGCAGGCAATATTATATACAGTAATACTCAAATTAAACATCAACAAGAAGGCTTTTACCTCGGGAAAAAATAATGCAGGTCTAGGCCCGTATTACGGATTTGTAAGAATATCCATTTGTGTAAGCCCAGCCAGTGGATGGATACTGTCAAACGTGGGCCAAATGTTTCGGGGAAAAATGAAAAAATACGAGCACCTCCACATCTGTTAGAAGCAATAATTACAACTAGAATAAATTTAACATGATTATCACTCCATACAAGTAATTTCAAAAAAAAATGGTGTATTAAAATTTCCCAAGTTATGAATGTCTTTGTTCAATCTTCCCCGAATAATGTACTTCATGTCCCTCCCTTTATTTAAAATAGTTATCAAAATAGAATTGTAATCCTACAACTGGTAAAGCTTTGAAAGCTGGTTTGTTACCCCGGGAATCCAATCACCATCTACTGATCATTATTTGATCACCAATGTAATAAAAAATAACACAACAGTAGTTTCAATATTCCCCTTTTACCCCCAATTGTCTGACAATAAAGCATTAAACTTTTTGATAATCTGCAAAAGTGTTTGTGCCTTGTCTTGCACATCATCACCCTAACTGTTTAGTAGTGATTGGAACTGAGACATCATCGACCCCGGGGCTGTAAAACAAAAGCAGTAAGTGACAGCGGGCTTTCATGATAAACTATAAACAAAAAAGGGAATTTACTACTTATAACCTTAAAAAAAACCATCCTATGCAAACATTAAAAAAAAAATTACACAGTTTGAAGAATTATCTACATCACTTTAATGATTAAAAAACACAGTACTGTACTTCCAACCTGCAAGTGCTGATTGTATAAACCATTTTAAAAAATATTAAACCTTTTTATAAATTTATATCAATATACTGTAGCTTTTTTAAAATATTAAAGAAACAGTAGAAAAATCTGCAAAAACAGACTAAAAAGTGTGTGAGAATCTCAATTCTAAACTTGACCAATGAATAAAAAAAATGAATAAAGCCAAAATGTTATAATTCACCAACTGCGTTTACTACTTAAAGCTCATAAATATGAGAATATGTAAACTAATAGTTATACATTATTATTGTAAGAGAAACTCACTGATTACACTACCTTTATTTTTTAACACACTGGCGTCCCCCCACCGAGGTAGGGTGACTCCCTTTTTTTTCCCAAAAAATTATAACTTGAAGAAAAAAAAACTACCTTTTCTAATATGATTATCTTTCCCCAAAATTAACAAGTCTTTGTAAACTGAAGAAATTAAATATATTTTTAAAAAACATTAATTAAAGTAAACAACCATTACCATCCACCTGAAGTTCACCAGCAAATCTATTTGCTTTTTTTTTTTTTTAAAATTTTCTACAATAGGGGCAATATAGTAGGCCTACTGCTCATGCCAGGGTCTTATACCCAACCCTCCCACTCATGATGTCCCCTATAGTTTTGAAGGTGCTCGGGAAGTTTCGCTTCAATGAAGCTACCTGGGGGCTTGTTTGCTCAGCCACAAATCTACTGCCAAACCAGCTTTCCCATATCCCAACTCTTTCTTATTTAACCTGAATCTATTAATGCGGTCCATCCCAGTGAGATATTTTTGACTTTCTATCTCCTTTATTTATTAAATTTTTTGAAATTTTTTTAATTTTTTTAAGTAACTGATAGGGGAGCACTAGTTAATTAGTGCCAGCGAGCAAAAATGTGGCAAACCCCAGAGATTCACTGATGTCATTGCATTAACACCCCCTTATAAGGGAAAGTCAAAATAGGTTAAAAAATTTGAGTGGTTGTGGGTGGGTATGATTGGACCGACTGTTGGCTACTAGGTCTGATGCTGTCTCCTTCCTTCAGAGGAGGGCCCTGCGGGTGGGTTTGGTCTGCTGGGGGTGAAGGGACTTGTTGGGGCCAGTAGGCCTTCTGCAGTGTTCCTTCTTTTTTTTGTTCTTATATTCGGGCTGGCTTTGGTGCCTGTGTCTTTTCTGTGTCTTTTCTGTGTCATATCTTGCATATCTGTGTCTATATCTGTGTCTATATCTTGTCTATATCTCTGTCTATATCTTGTTATATCCTGTCTATATTCTGTCTATATCTCTGTCTATATTCTGTCTTTCTCTGTCTTTTCTCTGTCTTTCCTGTCTATATCCTTCTAATTTGTCTATATCTCTGTCTATATCTCTGTCTATATCTCTGTCTATATCTCTGTCTATATCTCTGTCTATATCTGTCTATATCTCTGTCTATAAACTGTCCATACTTGTATGTCATTCTCTTTATTTATCTGCCCTATATCTTGTATGTCATATTCTGTATGTCATATCCTGATGTCTATATCTCTGTATGTCTATTTTCTGTTTCTATTTTCCTTATTCTTTCTCTTATTTAATTCGTTTTTATAATATTATTTCCAGGGTAACCCAAAATTCCGGCATATTTATACAATGTTGTAATATAAGACATAATACCATGACTGGCAATTGCTTTCCTTTCATCGGATAAACCTGTTGGTTCGAGCCGACTCAGACTGAGACAACGACGGAAAGAAAACACACACAGGCAAGGAAAGAAAACACACAGGCAGACAGAAAGACAAAAGCGACTAGACAGAAGACAGAAGACAATGGAAACAAGATGGTTCCCCCCTCCCCCTTTATCAATGTCATTGGGCTGTGTGTTTCTGACACTTGTCATAACACCATTCTAAGGGTTTCTATACCCAGGCACACAGGCAGACAGAAAGACAGATAACAACTAGACAACATAGACAGATGGACAATGATAGACAGATAACAGTGAAAACAAAGGAGGGTTCCCCGCGCACATTCATTCATCAATGTCATTGGGCGTCAGTGTTATCGGCCTTTCATAACACCTTCTAAGGGTTTCATATTATACCCAGGCAAAAGGCAGGCAAACAAAAACAGATGCCCAGCTAGACAGATAGAAACAATATATAGACAAAATATCAGACAGATAGATATAAAAAGAAAAAGGAAAAAGATATCAAAAATAAAAAAATAAAAAACAAAAAAAACAAAAATAAAACAAAAAAGAAAAATAGATAGGCAAACAGATAGATCACAGACAGATAGATAGACAGACAGATAGATAGATACAGATAGATAGATAGATACAGACAGTGAAAACAATGCAAGGGTTCCTTCACACATTCATTCATCAATGTCACTGCCTTTATCAGTAGTTATCTGACAATTGTCAACACATCATTCTTAAAGGGAGTTTCATATAAATCCAGGATGTCTAAAACATTGCTGGGACCTATAAAAAACTTTGTATATATTTATAGACAATAGTAATGACCATGGCAGGTGAAATTGTTCACCTGTTGGTGTCATTGTGACTATTTGAGTACTATTTCAGTACCTAAATTAGTGTTAGAACAAAGATTGGCTATGAAATCACAAGAATTATTATAAGTTGTAATTACAAGAACATAAAAATTTATAAATTAAAATAAAAACTAGAAAAAAAGTATATCGGCATTATTTTGGGCAAGCGCAGGACTTGATGTTGCCGTCAGGTGAGCATCCAGCACCAACTTGTCGGGCTTATATCTCGGAGTACTGGCCCTAAAAAATTTTTAGCCTATCCTGTTTATAAAAATGCGCTTTTTTTTTTTTTTTTTTTTTAATATTCGGAGCAGTGCGAAGTGAACGTAGATAAAAAATGAAATGATGCAATTAAAATTATCTTCACTAAGAGGCCCTTACCTTCAACTCTGGGAGACAATCTCTAATGTGGTGCATTAGCAATCTATTCAGAGTCTTGGCCAGATATGGAGTTCCATTACGGTTTGTAAGGTTGGGTATCTCCTCTGGAGAAAAGCAGCTTCATCTGCCAAAGCTTTCTTTATTGACTATAAATGAGAAACAATAATTAAAAGTTAACAAAAAATGCATACCTGATAGTTTGGTTAACCGGTTCCCCCAAATCCATTTCATAAATGTTACCGTGCTCATACTCCTACAGCCCATCAAACGGCAAAACCACTTGCCTCCATTCTGAGCTAATTTACATGGTGTATACACATATACAATACATACAAACATACAGCACCAGTATGGAACCCATAACTGAAAAAGCATGTTAAGAAACTTGAGAAAGTGCAGAAGTATGCACTTATGAAACTGGACCTAACAATATTGGAGGACAGAAGAACCAAGGTGGACATGATAAACAAAATGACCAGGGAATTGATAAGGCAGACAGGGATAGGCTGTTTGAGAGGTGAGAAACAGGAACTTGGGGACACCATTGGAAGTTAAAGGCACAGATGAGCCACAGGGATGTTAGGAAATAATTCTTAAATCTTAAGAGTGGTCAGGAATTGGGATGACCTTGGTGAGGAAGTGGCACAGGCTTCATACATAGTTTTAAGAGCAGGATGACAAGGGCCTAAGAGGCTAAAGGGAGTGAATCTGAAGAGTGACAAGTGTTGAAGCAGGGCTAGGATCTGAGAATCGACCCTTGCAACCGCAAATAGGAGAGTACAGGTAGAGAAAGACAGACAGACAGACATGATATTTATGTATTTCTTTCTTTCTTAGACAATCAAGTCCCTACCTCTCAAAACCTCCTTCACATTCTCTTTCCAAACCTTTTATCACCCCTGAATTTGTAGCCCCTTTCTCCATCCTTTTGAATAGATTATCTTGAATCATCCTATCACATCCAGGAGACTGATTTTGAGAGCACTTCTATCCTCGAAGCTAAGCCTGAGGCCAGACTTCCTTGTCGAGTGCCTGGTCTTCCAGACGAGCTGTTACAAACCATTGTGCAGGTTTATGTAGTCATCACAACCAATGCAAACAAACCTTTTTCTTCTGTTCCATGCATAATAACTAATATTTCCACATCATTTGTTTCACTTCTTATGCTCAGCACAGTATTCACACCACTCACTCATAATCTAGTACAAATGTTGAAACTTATACCTCATAATGTATATGCCATGTTATATCTTATAATGTATAAACCACCTAATATAAAGAAATCCATCCTCATGTACCCTTGTGCTCCTTGTAACTCATCTAATGACCATATAAACTGTTTTGCAAAACAAATTATTGATTTAATTTGTTTAATCTGATTTAATAATTCTATTATGTTGACATATAAAACTGTAAATGATCCAAAATTATAAAACTATTATGTTTCAAAAATGTCATGTTCAAATTATGTTCAAATTTCATAGCTTAAAATTCAACTATACTTATATTGTAAACTGTCTACTATAATTTTACCATTTAGCCTCAAAACCCCTTACTTAATTGCTCAAAGAAAAATAGTTTATCAAATATAATCTAGTACAAATGTTGAAACTTATACCTCATGTATCCTTATGTACCCTTTGCTCCTTGTAACTCATCTAATGACCATATAATTTGTTACCAACACAAATTATTGATTTTAAATTTTTTTCTGATTTAATTAATTTTTTTAAATAAGAAAAAAGTATAAAACTATGTTTCAAAAAAAGTCATGTCTAAACTATGTTAAATTTCCCCATTAAAAACTCAATATATATTTGAAACTATTTACAAAAAATTTTCCATTTAGTTTAAAATTTAAGTCTGCCCAAATGCCCGATATTAGGGGGGCATGTACCCTCTAACATCCATAACCCATTGAATTTTTGTATCAGTCCAAAAAACCAGTGGTCCCACTTACATATTTTTTTATTCCCGAATGCTTTGTCCATTACCAAACAAATTTACCCCCCTGAAATGATGAAAAAAACTAGTCCAGACCCCCCAAAAATTTCATTACAAAAGCATTTAAAAAATAAACTTACATAAAAGGGTGAGTTTGGGGACCATCAAGTCGGGGTACCACTGTATTATTATTATTATTATACATCCATTGCCCCAGCCTCCCCTGCAACATTCAAAGACCATAAAAAAAACTCTGGCACCATTTATTTTTTGTATCTGCTGGTAAAAATTTTCCCACAAACCTAGCTACTTTCTTCCCTTTTTCTAGTCTGTGACTCAGCTCAGCTTTCATAGCCCCCTCTGCCAACACATCCCCTCCAAAATGTCTAAATATAATTACTTCTTCCATCCTTTTCCCTTTTCTAATCTTCCATTGCCTCGAGTTTTTCTTCCATCCTTGGGGAAAAAAGTCTGCATTCACTTTTAATTCCCCCTTTTACAGTCCCCCAAATGCCTCCACCAAACTCTGCAACTTTTTTTTTTTAAAATCTGTCCCAAATGAATTGATTATCAGTAAATAGCATATTTTAACCCCCTCTCAACCTGGTTGTTGCCCATTCACTTTCTCCAAACATACTTTGGGATCTGTCTTCCCCCTAATAAATCTTATTCCTTGCCCCCATAGATAAAATCCCTGCCTCCCTTTCACCATCCTTTAAACAAATCAAAATATTCTTCCCATCTCCCAAAACCTCCAGCTTCCAATATCTTACCACTATCACTTTGACAGATTTATTGCCAATTTATTTGAAAACACTGAGCATCTTTCCCGCAAGGAAGAATGACCCAAAAAAAGAAACCCTTTCTTTCATTTGTTTAATCGCTGGCTTTCCCGAAACATGTTGACATCACTGTCAGATGACCCTTCAAAATGCAACATCACCACTCTTCCTTTGAGTGAAGGCCAGTTTGTATTTTCCACCCCTAGTCTACCCACATGCATCTTTTTTACATGCTTTGTATTTAAGGAAATTTTCCAAGAATGACATTTATTCTTATTATATCACCCTCTTGATCTCTCCCTTTCATATTCTTTGGTTTCATATTTATATACTTTACATTTTAAATTGTAAAAACTTTTTCCTTTCTCTCTCCTTTCTACCCTTTTTTACCTCATCATTCCACCAATCATTATCCCTCCCGCACCCACCCTTCTGTATAACAAACCCTCCTGCATGCTAACACTACATTCTTAAATCCAAAGTTACCTGTTATTTTACCACTTTTTCAAACAAATGGTTTCAATTGGGGCTCCATATTCAATAATTTTATTCAAATCATATTTTAAACTGTTTTGTATAAATGGGGTTTCATTAAATAAATTCAATAAAACAAGTGTCCTATAAAGAAATTTTTATGTTCTATACCCAAACCATTCATTTTCTAAGAAATTTCAGAATGAAGAATAATTTAATTTTTTTAATTTGAATCAAAACACTAATTTTATAAATTCTTTAAACTTTGAGAATATACATGAAGCTTACCTTCCATCTATGATATCTTGTTGTGACCATTACAACACCCATTATGCCCAGTTTCCGGTATAATAATTCCCCAGCGATCAATGGCATCAGTTCCTGAAATCGAGATTTCCCAAGTACTGGCCATAAGAAAAAAATATAGACACGTTGCAAAAAAAAGATACAAAGGCATAATGTTACATTAATAAATATATTTCACTTGGAGGCTAAAGTCATGGAAAGAAATGAAAACATGAGCTGTAAGTAAGTGAGGACAGTAAAGTGAACTTTTAAAAAATTATTCAATATTTGTGTCAATAAACACAATAGAGATAAAGTTTATAATAAAACGGGATTAGAAACAAGCATTAAAATTGGTTCCAATTAAATGCAGCTCCATTCTCATTTCAATATAAAACTTTCAAGATACTGTTGAAAACCAGCATGATGGTCATTATTAATTTTATATGATAAAAATTTTTTGTGCTAACAATTAATGATTTTGTTTAAAAGGTGACTTTTTTATTTAGTCTTGCTAAGAAAAAAGTAATTTGCCCAGACAATTTATACAAATTTGTAACCCATTCTTCTTCTGGAATTAAAATTTTGGGTTAAACGTAGTTAATACGACACTGCAAACTACCTGCATAAGTTACAAAGTAAAACCAATGTCTGTGAAATTTATTTATCTAACACATTTACAAAATAAACTGACAATATGTACCAGCATCCATTGGGCCCAAACCCGTGACAACAGCAGTGTTCTTCACCATCAGGATCAACTTCTTTAGCCTTTTTAAGATTTTCAGATGTGGCCATGTCCATGTTGGCTGAGGTGATCCAAAATAATGGAATTGGGATTTCCAATATAATATAAAATCAATTCATGAATCTGAGTCTCTATGTCATCGGGTTGATCCCAACTGGTACCTAGGGATGAAAATAAGGATAAGTAACGGGGAAGGAAACCAATCTTGGGAAAGAGCCATTGTTTCAAGAACATAAAATTACAGTGGACCCCGGGTTTCATCAATAATTGTTAGAATTTTTCAATGCCTTTTCAAACAATTTGTTCCCATAAGGAATAATGTAAATTTGATTAGTCCGTTTTAAAAAATACACTTACAAAAAAACACTTACATAATTGACGAGTTGGAAGCAGTAGAAACCCGGGGTCCACTGTACATGTATTGCTTCTAATTATGTTCTAGCCAAAATATGTATTAACCTTGTCCCATGAATTTTTACAAAAAAAAAAAAATGAAACAATAAACAAGGTTTTAAATGGGGATCCAGAAAGCAAAATGATAAGATAAGAAAAAGAGAGAGGAAATGAAAATAAATAGTACTGTACCGGGGTTCGAACAGCTCCCAACTCAAAAATTTGGTATTTATAATAATAATAATAATAATAATAATAATATTTATTTGCTGGTACAATGATACATGGGTAGACATGATACATGGGTATAAATGAATGTAAATAAAACCCCCCAATGTTGTTTGGGGATTTTAGACTAAATTGTAGACTACATGGTAAAAAATTATGTTTGGTAAAAAAAAAAAAAATCGCCGGTAGTCAACCATTTTGGGAAAAAATCCCCGGGGTAGTCAACCGTTTGCTCGGCACTCAACCAAAAAATGGCGTCAGTCCCCCTGCAGCTTCGTTCATGCAAAACTCCCCGGCTTTGCTGTAAATATTTCATGAATCTTCACTTTTTTTGGTGTTTTTCATTTATTTGTATAAATAAGATTAGTGATAAAGCCAACCAAAAAGAAAAATTAAGTCACAATAAAAGGGGAAAAAATTATTATTAATTACATATTCCTTATGGGAAAAATTAGTTCAGTACTCAACAAATCGGCACTCGAACATTCTTCTGGAACGAATTAAGTTAAATACCAAGGATATGCCCTATATATCTGTTGCTGCCACAAGGATACCCCTGCTTTATCTATTCCAAGACATTTAAAAAAAAGGTGGTACAAAAAAGCTGATGGGGACAGCTAATGCTTTACACAGCCAAGATTAAAATTAGAACTGAATTGTTGAATATTAAAGATTACTTTTTAATTTTTATCTGTTTTTTGCCTAGCTGTACTGAGCACCAAAAAGATAGTGTAAACACATTATCAGGCATTTTAAGATGCATTCAGTATTGAAAAAATTATATTTTTTTTCCCAATGGCAATTTTTTCTTTTCGCCGGGGGCCCCCCTGTATTTAAGACCAAAGGGAAAAAAAAGACATGATAAAAGACAAAAATATTCAGCCTGAAAAATTGGGAACATTCAGTCCAAAAAAAGGTTCTGAAAAGCCTTTTACACAAAATCATAAAGCTCTAGATCAGAGCCATCAAAACGTTACTGTTTACAGAAATTTTAAATTTTTTCTAGAAAATAAAAACAAATTAACTCCAGCATACTATCTAGAGAATCCATTAATTTACTTCAAAACTAAATACAATACTGTACAGTGTACAACTAGAAGACCCTTAGTTAAACCTGGTAAATCCAAAAGTCAAATTTCCCTTTTTCAGAGAAAATTTTGGGGTCTGATTGGCTCGTTACATATTCCTTTTTTGTTTCCCAATTTCCGTCATTTCAGCTCTGACCTCATCAAAAACTACAAAAATTTTTTCCTTAATGTGAAAAACTTTCCCATTCCTCCAGCTCCCGAGTGCCTGTTTAAAAATTACCACAAAGTTTAGCATTATAGAAAATTTAGTCTGTACAGGTATTTTTAAATAAGAAATTTATCTTTTTCATGGGTCACTATGTAATATGCATGTACTGATCGGCACAATATTTGGCTTATACAGTAAAGCCTCTGTATTCACTATAAGAGATGTATTGGATGTGAAAATTTGATATCCACAGATGCAGATGTGCATGAGGATGTCTTACTTATTTTCAGATGGGATGGAAATTGGGGGGATGTTCGCGATGCATGCGGATGTAAGAAATTGTGCGGATGTTCCGCGGATGCAGATATCCATACATCACTAATCAGTCTTTTGCAGGAAGGGGAATCCCCCCCGTTTTTTTGAAAAGGGGGCGGGGCCAAAAATGCCTTTTTGTAGGAGGGGGTTTTGCAACCCACAAAGGACAGCCTCTCACAGATCACCTTTCCCCTCATGTTTTTTGGGGACCACTGCACTGCAGGTGTTAACTTACTGAATTTATGGCAATTTTGGGTATTTTTCCACTTCCTTTTTATCTAACACATTTATAATTTTTTCCATATTAGCTGTTCTCAAAGTAAGGATGACCCAAAGAAGGAAACACATTCACCACATTCAATCAATGCTTCCTTTCCCGAACTGTGTAAAAATTTACAGTCAAATAACCCCTTTAACTGCAATACATGGTACCCATTGGCCCCAACTTGAACAATTATGTAAGTGTATTATTGTGTGATTTTGTAATGTATTTTGGGGTCGTGGACTAATCTAATTTACATTATTCCTTATGGGAAAAAAATTTTTGGAAACGGCACTCGAACAGTTTTCCCGGAACGATAGGGCCCAAAAACTGGGGACCCTTATTCCCAACCATCCTTCAAAGTGCAGATCTCAAGCCCAGCTAACTTTTTTCCCTGAATCCCTTTATGAATGTTATTTTGCCACACTCCAACAGCATGTTAAATATGATCTTGTTATTTTCACCTTAGTGGAAAATGGCCAACATGGTAAACAAAATAGGATGCAAGTTAAAGTCTCAGTTGACAAAAGCACTTCACTGATATGCCTTTTTCCCAGATGGTGGCAAAGAGATACAATAAAAAAAAAACTTAAAAAGGAAAAGCACAAATTAAATTTTTTGAAAATTTAATTTTGGGAGAAAATTGCGCTTGTAAATTTAAATGACATTAGTAGTAAGGGAAACAAACTTATTAAAAATTCAGTTTGTTTATTCATAATGAAAAGACCAATTAATTTTTTTTTTTATTTTGGGATAAAGTCTCTAATTTCCCAAAATTTTCCCAAAGAAATAATTTTTTCCAAAAAATTATAACAGTGAAATCTCTCTATTTTCCCCATTTTCTTTTTTCTATAAAAGGATCATCTAATTTTATTAACCAGACATAAGACACATTATTCCAAAGAGATCTTTCTTACAAAGTTTGGGAGAACACATCACCTAATACATTTCAGTTTATGTGTTATATTTTTAACTACAGCGAGCAAGGGAAAGGGAAATTTTTTTCATGAAATAATGTGAAACATCCAAACGCAAAAATGTAATAAGCATTGATTAGGGGCAAAGCATGGAAAAAAAACAGAAAAAATCCCCGGGGCCCTTTTTCAAAAACTAAATGAACAGATGAAATATGTGGAAAGGCAGGGAAAGGGAGAAAGCATCAGGTCTACACTGGCCTTGTAGAATGATGAAACTGGGTTAGGACAATGATGCCAATTCTATGATCTTGCAGTTATACATGCAATCTTTTTAAATATGAATATACAGACACCTAAAACATTGATACCAGATTAAGGAGTAAGGAGAAAGTGAGGAGGAAAGGGGTGTTTGCTTTTGGGAGGAACAGTTGGTAGATAGGTCTATGAAATACAGGAAAATAGAAAAGAAAAAAAAAGTCTGGTGTGTTGAGGCACAGAAAGAAGTTCATTAAGCAGGAAAAAAGAAGAATTTACCCAAGTATAGTACCACCAACACTGTTATAGGGGTGTGATTCAGGCTCAAAACGGAGTGGAGACGTTTTTTTGAAACAATATACAGGGACCCCGAGTTTGGGTCACCCGAAATCGAACAATTATGTAAGTGTAATATTGTAAGTGCTTTTGTAAGTGTATTTTGGGGGTCTAAAAGGGACTAACCTTTTTGACATTTTTCCCTTGGGGGAGAAAATTGGGTAATGGCACTTGAGCACCCTTTCTGGAATGAATTATGACCGAAACTTGGGGTCCACTGCATTATGTGAATATTATTAATAGAATTCAGAGCAAAGACATTAAAATATGGCTTTTTGATTACCAAGAGCATAATTCAGAGCTGAGGAGGGGGTTTCCGAGGTGGTTTTGGGCATTTAAAAGGATGAAAAGGGGGAATAAACTTGGATAGAAGGTAAAAGGGTAGGGGTCATCCCCGGGATGGTTGGAAAAAAGGGGGAAAGGATAGGGGTTTTAGCATCCAGCAAGCTTGTGAGCATGTCAGACTAAAGAATTTGGCAAGTGGTTTTTCAGGTATGCTGTTAGAATGAGAGTAGGTACATTTTTGAAGGGGTTTTAAACCTTTAGCCAAACTTGAGTTCTGGAGGGGGGAAAGGGAGTGCCTGTACGTACTCTGAGGGGGGAGGGGGTTGAAACCAAAGGATAACTGAATTGGGATGTCAGCACATTTCTGGCAAGACTGAATGAATGATGGTGAATGTGTTTTTTTTTGGTTGTCTGTTAAGAAAAAAACCCTGACAGGGAAAATAATACTAAATTGTAATATCTTATAACCCATAATGAACCTGGGTGTACAATATTCCTTTAAGTCGTAATGACATTTATTGTCAAAAAAAAACCATTCAAACATAGAACAGGTCAATATTTAATTATAATGAACTAAAAATATGAAAACTGTTTGATACAGTGTGCAAAAACACTCAGGCACTTTTCAAACATGTTAGGAATCATAACCAACTATTACCTGGGGAGCTGCTTCAATTATAGAATTTTTTGAACAAGCTTAAAAACCCATCATAAGGACTGCATTACAGCCCAATTTCAGCAACTGCCAAAGAGAGAAACCTGATGCTATGAGCTATCCTTGCCTTGACTTCACCTCACTTGTTCCTTTTAAATGACTTGGGCATCAAAAGCCTCGGGGAAATTTTAATAGCAAGGCCCAGTGTGAGGTTAAAATACACAATATTCCTCTTCTATTTTATTGTCTCCTATGGTTTTGTTGTGCCATTTCAAACATGCATAGGTTCTATGTACAATCACACTAGCTAATTAAGCAGGCACAAAAAAAGGTCCAATTTTTTTTTAGTTTGTCAAACAAGAAATTCATAATTACTACCAAAAATACCTACATTTAATAAGCTGGGCCTTTAAAAAGATATCAAAGGGCATTGATTCAGTTTTGAACACTATGTTGCAGTTGCAAAATTTAAAAATAATTTTCTCACAATGATTTACTGGGCACAGTTGCCTGAGGCTGAGAGGTCACAGAGGCTTTGTCTGGGCCCACCTTTTTCGGGGGGGGGCACGAGGGGCTGAAGCATCACTTGAGAATTGCCTTGATTTACCTGCTGGCCTTTTTCTTGTCAGTAGTAAAAAGTGTTTTTTAAAAATAATGTGTGATAATTCAATATGCAATGAATGAATGTTCAATCACAAAAAAGCAAAGTTTTCTTCTAATTAAAAAATTACATGGAATATTTACAACAAACAAGTTATATAAACAGTAATCTTACCTTACAATGTGTCCTCCCAAGGAAAACATCCACTTTAAAACAATTAAAAGGGAAATAGCAAAAAAAAAAAAAAAAAAAAAAAATGGAGGTACGGTAAATGGCCCCTACTAGGCCATTCTTTCTCAGATACAACCCCCCTCACTCAAAATATTATTTGTGTAACCAATTTTTTAAAATACCCAAGAGGTTAATTTTAATGACTACCTGGCAGAACATTCCAGTCATGTGGCCGTAATGACTTGTAATATCTAACTAATTCCTGCACTATTTCATTCATGAAAAAAAATTATCTTTGCCAGAATGAATGTTTTGGGGATGAAATCAGATAGTTTACACACTGCTACTGGTACACAATCTTTGACTTATGTTTTTTTAAACAATTTATGCAGGAATGATGAATGATGTAAACTTCAGGGTAAACAAAAAGTACTACTGTACTGAACTTCTGTTTATGATTTGATCATATCTCCCATCATCTGAGGAACACAAGATACTAAAACCCACATTTAACAGATATAAAATATACCTATGGTCCCACCTGTTCCATCGTGCGGGTCATCGCGTGATGTTATCAACTGCAGAACTAATGGTCCGGGAAAAATGCCAATCCCCCGAGGAAGAAATGGCGTCCCCCCAAGCCTCCAATACGCTACTTTTGCCTGAGCTCTAGAAAGCAATACATAAAAAAAAATATATTAGACAAATAATGCTACATAGAAACTGTTTAATTAATTTAATATCAGGAATATTAATAATAATAATAATAATAATAATAATAATAATTTTTATTTCTATGCATGTTACAAGTGTACAATGTTATTGGTAGTTACAATTATAAAAAAATTTAAAAAACGTAATGCAAGGGGGCCATGGAAAAGCCTGGCATTAGGGGGTTTATTCTAGAGACTTATTCACTAAGTACTTAATGCTAAAGAAATTGATTGAGTTTATTCTAGTTCTGTATTATTTAAATTATTATATGGTTATACATACTATTAAAAGACAATACAAGAAAAATTGGGTGAGTTTAATCTAGTTGTATAATTTATTTCGTTACAGTATGTTGATGCTATACTAGTATAATAACAATACTAGAAATTGTTTTAGAGTTTCTTCTAGATATATATTTTATTTCAAATTATTAGAGAAGTGACTACATTTTGCGAGATCTGGAGAAAAAAATACAGGGTCCCCCGAGTTTTGGCCATAATTTTTTCCCAGAAGGCTGTTAAACCCGTTAAAACAATTTGTTCCCAAAAGGAATAATGTAAATTAGATTAGCTTTTTTGACCCCAAAATACACTTAAAAAACCTTACAAAAACACTTACATAGGTTCGAGGGGGGCTGTTCAAAACTCGGGTACCACTGTATTTTACAGTACCGTTAAATGTTATAGTAAACAGTTCTGTTTAATGTTTGCTACTTACATATTTCACTTTTTATGGGTGAAAAAGAGCATCAATTATTAAAGGTTGTCAGCCACAAAACCCAAAAGTAGTCCAAAATTTTGTTTTGACAACAACCACCAGTGTGATTTAGGGACTTTAAAACAGTGAACAAATTGCAAGTGTAGTGTCAAAATTTTAGTTCCCCTAAAAAGGGAAAATATGCAAAATAATTTTTTATAAAATAAGTTTTGCCCAAATTTTTATTCTAGAGGTTAGCCATCCAATAAAATCTCAATTATTGAGGACTGTCTTATTTCTGTTAGGCCCTACAATCTTCTCCCCATGGGCAACTAAAAAAGTCATCTAATACCTAGGTACCTACATACTGCTAGGAAAAACGGCAACAAGGTAAGGAAACATGACCAATGTTTTACCCACATAGAGAGCGATCCTCGGCCCCCCAGTGTGAGATGAGAGCACTCAGATAAACCCCAAAATCCCCAAAATTTTTTACTAAAAATGCCCATTGTAAATAAACTGTATACTACCAAGAAAAAAAATAACCAGAATTAGGGAAAATCAGCCCAAATAAAAAAAAAAATTTTATTTTTAAATTTCATAAACCCAAAAATACTTTAAAAAAGAAAAAGAACCCCAACATTATCAGGATATAAATTTATATGAATGTAAATTATAATATGCTTTTAAATTTTTTGATATTGAAAATAAAAAATCAACAAAACAAATTTAGGGGATAATTTTTAAAGACTTATATGACAATTATAAAACTATAAATCAATTTGATTCCAAGTTCTCAATATTTCGATACACTTACCTTCCCCCCTTCCCCTTCCCACCCTGCTAAATTTCACTATCAAACTATTACATAATATCATATGGAGGGTACAACACCATCTGCTCCCACCATTTGCCACCCTACAAGCCCTGTGGGGGCGGGTTTAAAGGGCAGACCAGATGTGAGTTGGGGAATACTCCACCAGTGAACATGGGTGAACTAAGACAACATAACCAAAGACATCAAAAAGCTAACTGCTAACCCAGTGCAGACATCCTGAGCTTCTCCCTGTAGGGCAGGGATTGTTGTAAGACTCGACAGCAAGTGTCCTAAAAGATGAAGAGGAACCCCTCTTCCCAAAGCAAAACATTATGAATTAACGATTTATGACTCCCCAAATGAGAAGCCAAACACCGAGGCCTCATGGAAAAAAACCTGGGCTGGGACAACACCCCAACCACTTATCATCATCAATTATCATTAACATCAAAGAACCAAGTCATAATGTGGGTCCCTGGCCCATGCTAGGCATGGTATTTTTGGGGACACTTTGCTTCGGTTGTTCAAGGTGAATGCCAATTCACCGGTTTTTTAAATCCCGATCACCAGAAACCTCTGACATTGTCCTTCTGGCAAGTTTAGGAAGAGCAGGCAAGCACTAACCTAGATTTAAAATGTGCTCATAATTCATGATTATATTTTAAAAGTTAATGAACTTTCCAGCTGGATAACTCACTGGCATCATAGATTTGAAAAAGGTGACTTTTTCTAGATGTCGTTTAACACTCAACTATCTACAAATTATTTTTATTTAGAGCTACTTGAAGTATTCAATTTAATGATGCAATTAACAGCTAATTCCCCCAACTTTATTACAACATTAGTCCTGTTTAGTAAGGTTATTCAGGTGCAGGACCGTAAATGGTTATATAAATTATCAAATAGCATCATATGTGTAATTACCTAGGATAACAAAAAAAAGTCAGACACAGCAGCTGATTTCCAGGGGGGTCCTTTCTAAAACCCAAAGTTATCCATCAATGTCGAGCTGTTAAGTTGTCAAGGTTAATAATTTTCAGCACATTTTTTTGGGCCAATGTATTACATTCCTCCTTTATTACTTTCTAGTATAAATTAGGTTAATTTTTGAACAAATTTTGCTATAAATTTTAATATTTTTACAGATAAGCGTTTCTGATCATCCTATATAACGTAGTTCAATGTTTGGGTTTCTTAAGAAACACTTTTTAAACGTAGGAGGCTTAAAAATTATAGGTGATAATCTTATAGGTCGGTAAAGAAAAAAAAATAATAATAATAATATCTTTATTTCACAAGTACATGTACAAAGGTTTCAGTCCTAGCTGACATCAATGACATACTACTATATAGAAAGCCGTTGTTATGCTGAGATTTTCCCAAATTAGCTAGTGTCCCAGGATCACCACACCAGCGACTAACACCCAGGGCCCCTTTTACTGATGGGGAACATAGACAACAGGGTAAAGAAACACGCCCCCTGTTTCTGCCCTGGCTGGGGAAACGAACCCAGGCCTCGCCGTGTGAAGCGGGGCTTTAGCCACCAGACCACCAGGCGCTAAACCCGGGATTATACAGCGCATGTGGGGGGAAGATGGGGTATTCAGGCTCAATTCAGGGAATAGAACAGACCACCCCTAGATCAAGAGCCCAATGGAAATAATCACCTGTCTGACTTTGGGTTACCCTAGATTCTCTACTTTGCTGCTATGTATGATAATGTATGTAAATGTATTTGTGTATACCAAAAAACTTACTTACTTATACCCCCTCACCGGTAAAGAACCTACCTTGAGCGAATTAAGGGCTAATCGAAAAAAAGATGAAAAAAACTACGGGGAGATTTGGGGAAATTTGGTTTTTCGGTGCAACACACATTGGGAGCCATGTTACTGAAAGGGCAGCCCAAGAAAATTGTTTAAATTTAACGTTTTTCAGAGCAAAAACGTTAATCGAAAAATTTGTTGGGATTTCCCTCCCTTTTTCGTAACACTGCAAGCCCCTAACGTGTTGATTACAACACGAAAGCCCGAGTTTTCATTAATTTTCCCCGTAGTTGCTTTGCAACTGTTATTGAATATTGAGTGTAGTGGTGTACCTGAGTCCCGACCACCACTATCTGAGGCAGCTGGATGGCATCAGCTCCCACAGTGTTAAACATCCTGCAGCTTTTAATGATGGGGATGAGTCCCTCCATGGTGGATAGTGTGAGTTAAGAGTAAATTTAATGAGTATAGTGAGACACTATGAGCCGCTGATCATCACAAACCCGCCTTCCGCCGCTCACAACATTCACTAGTAACCAACAACAATTATTAAATAAAGCAATAAAAATTTTATTTCTTTGTCTGGTAAAAAAAAAAGTATTGTACGTGTAATAAAACATTGGGGGACAAAAGGAAAAACCAATGGTATGAGTGTTTTTTTAAACTAATCTTACAAGGACCCCAATGGAAATAAGTCACTTTGACTTTTTTTGGGGTTTTCATAGGAATTAACACTTAAAATGATAACCTACTTATTTTATCTGTGCCAAAACATTTACTGACTTACTTTCTTTCTTTACAAAAAAATCAATTTCTCTCTCTCCTCTCTATTCTTCATGTCTTCTTGTCAAAATGTATTTTCCTTTATATTCTGTCTATCGGACTCTAATACACATACCTTAATTGAAAAACACTCATATTTTTTCTTGTTTTAAATTAGTCTTTAATGCTTGTTTTCAGTGATGAAATACTTGGTGACGTCATTTGGGGCCCTTTTTAAAAAGGGTTTAATTTTTTTTTTTTTTAAAATTTTTAAATTTAAAAAATTAATAAAAATTTTTCAAAAACTACAGTTCAGAAATATTTTTTTTTGGGGAAAAAGTCAAAAAGTGACTTAGGAGACCTCGGCTCCCCACCGAGGGTCTGGGATCGATCCCCGGCACGGGGGAAAACGTTGGGTATGTTTCCTTTTCACCTGTTGTCCCTGTTCACCCAGCAGTAAGTAGGTACTTGTCCCCGCTCACCTAGCAGTAAGTAGGGACCTGTGCCTGTTCACCTAAGAAAATAGGTACTTGCTCTCCCTGTTTACCTAGCAGTAAGTAGGTCTTTGTCCCTATTCACCTGCAGTAAGTAGGTCTTTGTGCCTGTTCACCTAGCAGTAAGTAGGTACTTGCTGTCCCTGTTCACCCCAGTAAGTAGGTACTTGCTGTCCCTGTTCACCTAGCAGGTAGGTACTTCTGTCCCTGTTCCTACGTAAGTGGTACTTGCTGTCCCTGTTCACCTAGCGTAAGTAGGTTTGGTCCCTGTTCCCCAGAAAGTAGGTACTTGCTGTCCCTGTTCACCTATCAGAAGAGGTACCTGGGGGTTTAAATGACTGGGGGTGGGTCCATCCTGGGGACAAGAAATTCTACATAACCAGGGGCTCTCTTTTAATATGTCAGTGATGTCAGGTAGACTGTATCGGTTGAAAGTACTTGTAGAAATAAAGATTATTATTATTATTATTATTATTATTATTATTATTATTATTATTATAACGTAACTTTTTCCCCCCGCTACATAAAAAGTAAACATGTCGAATTCTGAGCAACCTGAGGGTGTTCCGGGGGCCGCCCCCGGCCCATCCATGACCCGGCCTCGTGGTGGATCAGGGTCTTATCAACTAGGTGTTACTGTTGGCCGCACGCCCGACGTACGAACCATAGCCCGGCTGATTAGGTACCGACTTTAGGTGTCTCTAGAACCTTCCTGAAGACAGCCAGGAATCATTGGTAATCCCCCCTTTTGTATGCTGGGAGGAGAAACTGGGTCCCCGACACTTACTGTTTTGTCTCTTTGCGTACCATGGTGCCCGCTTTTCACTGGAGGGATGTTTCACCGCCTGTCGAGTCTTTTGTTTTAGGGGGTGATTTCCGTGTGCAGATTTGGGACTAGTTCCCCTTTGGATTTTCCGAGTGTATATTTATGTATCTTTTGCCTGCGTTCCAGGGGAAAACAGGTCAAAAGGGCTTCAACCGTTCCCAGTAATTTGCGCTTTTTGACGTATACGTGTAGTGGTTTTATATTCTCTAGGTCTGAATTCCGCCTGCCTTACAGGGGCCGTTAATGCAACAGTATTCCCGCATAAAAGATCAAGTGATTTAAGAGAATCATCATTGGCTTGGCATTCCTAGTTTGAAGGTTCTCATTATCCATCCTATCATTTTTTTATCCTCTGACATTATCACTCCCAGGTC